>JAOTRH010085809.1:0-49202 GCA_034768845.1 Heliamphora exappendiculata | reverse complement strand
ATTCCGATTAACGTGAGATTTCATAATGATCTTCTTCTAAAATGCGCTGCGCAAAATTCACGTAATAACAAAATGTCGGCTGTTATTGTTTTCTTTCGTTTCCTTCTTTTTTGGCTGATGTTTTTCTTACATCCACGCTAAACCGGGCTTAGACGCGTTTTAGGTACATGCACTGTATTGTTAATTCTCTCTCTCACCTCTACTCGCCCAACCACCTCTTTCTCACGGCCTTTAGACAACAAGCCCGAAGGATAATTTATCTATACACACTTATTGGGACCTTTTTTTTTCAAGTCCACGGGAAAGCGCCTTAAGAACTGGTCATTGATTTTCGGCCGGGACTCCAACAACCAAGATGATGGGTATATCATCTTTCCTGAGGAGGGAAATAGGTCAAATTTTAGCCACAAGAGATTAAGTGTGGTATTAGTCGAAATACAAGAAGAGAGTCAATTCGATGCTGCTATGATTCAATGAAGTGAAGATCAATTGACGAAGTGATAGAAGGAAGAAATGCTCTACTCGACGAGGACTACATATCTAACTGAGTGGAAATTTGATTCAATTAGTTTGGGCTTTCTACGTGTGTTAGAATTTCGAGTTTTTAACTTTTATAGGTAGAATTCTAAACTATTTATGGATCCTTGTTATTAATGTATAATTTGGTATTTTTTTTATTTTTATTAAAATGCCATGAGTTTTGATTGGAGAGTGAAAACCCTAGTTTTGATGATGTTATAAAAAATGCTTTTAGATGGAAGGAGTTTGGTTGTGTGGTGGTAGTGATTAAATTTAATATAGAGTTTTGGGATTTGTTGGAGTTGTTGGAATTAGACGAATATAAATCCTTGAAATAGAGGTTGTCCATGGATGGTTAAGTTTTTGATAAATTAAATGGTTTAATTAATGTATCGGGAGAATTTGATGTGAAAATGCAAGTTTGACCAACTCTTTAATGAAAGATAGAAAACTTGTGCAAGATTGGGTGATCTATCTTTTAGTTAATCCCATAAAAGAGCGCAGGGGTGCCCTACCCTTTCGTGAGACCGTAAAAGGGTGCAGGGGTGCCCTACTCTTCGATTGATCCAAAAAAGTGTGCAAATTATAAAACCTATATAATGGGTTGCCTATCGGTACCTTAAGGTCGCCCGATAGTAAGGACAACGAATAAGAATTTATAATTATCAATTATTACCTCGTGTGACAAGTTGGTACCTAACTGAACCCACGGTTAACATGTTGAATATTGGTGCTTTATGTAATTTAATATGGTTGATTTTAAACTTGTGAAGGTTTTGATGATATGGTTTGGTGATTGGAAATTGATAGAAAACCAATTTGAGGAGAATTTATGCATATTCTTAAGTTTGTATGATTGCCTATTGTATGTCATGCATCCATCCATCCCGACCCGACATCGACCAACAGATACTCCCGCACAGTAGAAGCGGACTAAGTCAATATTCGTCTACAAGAGGCATACTCATATGCCTACCGAGGCTTCCCCTTTTAAGGGATAAAAGCTGTAGGTGCAAAAGCAAGTTCTACTCTCTTTTTTTATTTATTAGGGGTGCACAAACAATGTCGTTGCGCGGGAATGCAATTCGTTACCCGGTTCTTTGTTGAATAGAGGTATGTCCCTCATCTTTAAAATAGTTGTACTTTGCTGCTCATTCTTCCTAGGCCTCACCTCAGGGGGTGGGTGCAGGGCGGATGGTTTTAAAGCAGACTCCCCATTCATTAGATAGAGAAGATCACCAAGATTTTCTGATCCGCTGTCGAACTTATTCCAATTCCAAGAGCTTCAGAACGAGCAGTCCTCTTTGCTTGTTTTAAATACCTAATTAAGTGGGTTTGGGGCGTAGGTGAGCATGCATGAAGGAGCCAGATGTTTCTTCTATTCTTTTCCCTAGCGCAGCTGGGCCATCTTGGACGTGAACCAGAGACCTCACCCGTAAAGTAAATCATTGCACCTATGGTCTATCCAATTGGAAGAGAATCAATAGATTCCTTTTTCGAACACAAGCACTTGATCAGGTCAATGGCAAGTTCTTGGTACGATATGAGTTGGGGCTCTTTGATCTTCCATTCTCCCCCCATACTCACCTCTCTCTCTATAAAAAAAAGCCCTTCTTAGTAAAGCTTTGGCCCTATTTAGATTCTTATTGAGTTTCGACTCATGTTGTTCAAAACAAATATTTTCAGGTGTTGGAGGTGATTCTACCATTTAGTGGCAAGAAATTTTTTTGTGTGGTTATGTTGTTGAATCTTGGGAGCATGTAATGGCATTGTATTATGTTTTGTAACTAAAAGTCTTGTTGTTGTAAGGTCTTAAGGCTAAATTCAAAGTTATTGAATGTATGTTGATAGTATGCATCCACTTGGAGATGGTCTTGGATGGATTGTAATATTAAAGAATTAGTATATTTTTGGATGAATGTAAATGTAAATTTTCTTATTTAAAGGTTTTGAAACTCTTTTCTTATCAAATCTAAAGTTTTTCCGAGGCCCATGTACGACTTTTTTGCATGAGAGTAGGTTTGGATGAGTGTTGAATTTTCAAAATCTCATAAAGAAAACATCACTCAGGTACCAGACCGATCAAGCGATCTTGGCATCGTCTCGGTCCCTCTGTTGCAAGCTGAAAAAGCTACGAGCATTGATAGAACGATTAATCGATCTATCTGGCATACCATTATTCTAATTTTCATACCTTTGCTTCTATTTTCAAATCGGTCTATCTCCTTCATTTCAAAACCTTTTTGGAATATTCTTGTGGGACCCAGTTCTGCTTTAATTTGTGTAATTAAATGCTTATATGCTAACTCACCTGTGTAGTATTATATTTGAGCATGAGTTCTTGTTATGTATATGTGGCTAGTGAACCCGATAATGTTTTAACGTGCATTATTGGATCCGCTTGTATGTGCGGAGGGCTGAGAAATTTAATTCGGGAATAATTAAAAATTTTAAAGATTTTCAAAAATCTAAATTCCTAAATTGATTTAAAGTTAAAGTATTAATTTCGGTATGGTTTGAGTACATATACATAAATTAAATATATTGTGAATGCTTGGAGGTATTTTGGACATTTTTGGGGGTTGTAGGCATTGGATGGTGTGCAAGGCTTGTGAGGGAAGCCTCCCCTTCCCTCTAGCCAAAATTCTTTTCTCTCTCTCTCTCTCTCCCTCACCCTCACCCTCACTTTTGTCTTCTCTTGCCCTCTCCTCCCTTTACTCACAAAAACCTCATTGGAAGGCAACCTTGAAGCTTTCTCTCCCTAAGTTTTGAGGACCTTAGTGGTAGAGTCTATCAAAAACCAAGAAGAAGACATTACTCTTCGCATCAAGAGCTTCAATCTCAACTGAATGAAATTCGATTTTGACTAGTTCGGGTCTTCGAGGGTGTTCAAGTCTTGTGATTTTTTGTTTCACAAGATAGGATTCTAACTCCTCTATGAACACATGTGATGAATATGTAATTAGTTTCATTCTATCTCATGTAAATGCTATGAACTGTGTTAAGATTTGAAACCCTAGATTTGGGTGTGAGATATTCCTTCAGGTTAAATATGGATTTGTTGAAAAACTATGAAGACTAAGGCCTAAAGTGCATTTAATTTGTGTTTTTATCCATTGAGATATTATATTTTCATTACTTGAGGATAATGTGTTTAAAATTGAAGTTAAATTGCGGCTTGGATTGAGTTTTGAAACCATGGAAATACTACGTTGTTTATACTTGGGGAAGATATGCATAAATATGGACTTTTATGTAAAATCATGATATTTATGGGAATTGTGAAAATTGATAATGGTTATTTAGAATTGAGTTGTGATCATGTAGTGTACGCATGGATTGTTGGTGAAAACCATGGTAATGGTCAAGGGAGCTATATATATATATATATTGAGGTGGTTGTGGAATTAATGTGGGCTTGAATGGCTTTTTGGTTAAAAATAAAAAATTTGCGCAAGACTGGGTGTCCATATCCCTCAAGTTAGTCCCCGTAAAGGCGGCGTAGGTACTCATATCCTTCAGTGCGACCATAAAGGGGTGTGATTGTATATAGGTACCCATGTCCTTCGGTATGACCATAAAGGGATGTGATTGTGTGACGATTATATTATTATTCGAGTCTATATTGTTGATTGAGACCGGTTGTGTTGGTAATTATAGAATCTATGGGTTGCCTATCAGTGCCTTAAGTTGGCCCGATAGTGAGGGCAACGTATGAGAATTTATAATTGCTCAGTTGTGTTGATTAGGTTTTGGGGATATGATCTTTATTATTTTTAATGAGAAAATTGGACATTTCATGTTGGGGTTAATGATATAGAATTTATTATTGTATATTGAGCATAATTCATCTAGGGTGTTTGGAATCCTGTTGAGCCTCGGCTCACGTTGTTTGAATTCATGCTTTTCATGTGTTAACGATGTGAATTTGCCATAGAAGGTGCCAAGAATGTTTTCAATTTTGTTTTGGGTTGTTTGGAATAATTTGAGTTCCATGTTTATGATGTTAATTGATTGAGAAATGTAAATATTTCTATGAAATGATTGGTGATGTAATTATATTTTTGAATTGTTGGGCATCATGAATCGTTGGGATGGTAAAGTCATAAGGCCATGAATCTTATGTTTTTGGATGTATTGAATGTTGATCGATCCTCTTGGGAGGTATTTTGGATATAATCCTTGTGTATTCAATGACTTCGGAGGTGGTTTTTATGATATTTCAAATTCTAGAACCTTTCATTTCCATTAAAGTGATTATTGGAAATTTTTACGAGGAAAAATAGTTTTTGAAATTAACAATCTGGTGTTGGATCGCTTGAGCGTTCTATCGCTAGAAAGGGGAAAAATTGGATCTGCTAGGGGACCGCTTTAGCGGTCTTGGGTCCACTCGAGCGGACTCGTCTGGGCTTGGTCCGAATTTTGTTTTCCTTAGATAAATGCATCTTTGTCGTTTGAGCTTCGTTCCGGGACCCCCTTCTGTTCAAATTGAAACCTCGAGATTCTTCTTTTCTTCGATTTAACTCTCTATTCTAAATACGTTTCATGCGAAAAACGTTTTAATCAATCCTTTGATGACGAACCGATTTTTCTTATAAGTTTTCCAAATGTTATGATAAAACTTCTCCATGGTTGACCACGTTGTCCCGAGTTTTGGGGCATGAAAATTCTTATGTTCAAACTGAAGCCCCATAAATCTACTTTTTAAATATTCTATCTTTAGATTAAAATTCTTTTTGATCATAAAGAAGTTTTGCTTCAAAAGGTGAGAGTAACTAGGTTTTCTCCAACTGTTTCTTATTTCCCTCTTCTTGCTTTGGGTTTGGGGCGTGACAGTTGAATGTAATTATACTATGATGAAAAAGTGTTGTTCCATGTAGCCAAAGCCATTGGTAAACCTCTGAAGATTGACATAAACACAGCTACATCTTCTAGAGGGAAGTATGTGTGGATTTCTGTTGAGATATATTTGAACACACTGCTTATCCCCTTCGTGGTAATAGGTAAGCATCTCTATGCTATTGAATATGAGTGTATTGACACCATTTCTTTTTCATATGGTTGGGTAGGTCATCATTGAGAGACCTGCAATAGTAGCTCATGCTCGGACTCAGAGAAGATGGGGAAGAATGTTGAAAAGTTAGGCCTAGGCCCATACCAAGCTCCTACTATCAGGGTTGTGCACTAAAAACCAAATTTGAGTTTTTGCATCAGGGTTGTGCACTAAAAACCAAATTTGAGTTTTTGCTATTTAGTCTTATTTATTAATAAATTAGTTTTTCTATTTTATGAGATTATTAATGAGCAAATATATGCGTTTCATTATTTATTTAACATTGTGCATGGGTGCCTTTTATTCTATAATGTATTTAATTTGGTGTGTAGGGTTCGGCTTACATACAAAAGACTAGATTATTAGTTTTTGTAGGATATAAGTTTTTGGTTCACAGTCTTAAATAGAATTGAACACACTATCGATAGAACTGTTGTATAGTATTTTATTAGATCTGTCTTGATCACGGAGAACGGTTGTAGGGACCCAGTCCCTTTTTATTTTGATAATTAATTAAAACTTGTTATAGGATTTTTTGTAAAAAATAGAAAGTGTTTAATTGTGTGCAAGAATTGAAAATAGATCATGATAATGATTGATGAAGATAATTGTATACTTGGTAATGCATGAAAACAATTATTATGAGTTATTTGGATGAGTTTTGAGATGTTTGGTTCAAAATTCGAACCCTATATATATTTCTTCTTTAGGTTACCTACAGCGGGGGACCGCCTGAGCAGACCATGGGTTCGCTCGAACGGACTGTCAGCAGAGGAATTTTAAAGTTGCGAGTTGAGCTTTTTTCCTTCATTTCCCTCATTCCTTTCTTTCTAAACTAGAACCAAAACCCCAGAAAACCCTTTGGAGCTCCCTTGAGCTCCTTTTCCCACCATTGGTGGATCCCTCTTTCTCTCCTCTTAGTTATACATTGTTGGAGATTGATCTACGCATTAGAAGCTCCCTTTTTACAGAATGGTTGGTGGTTTGCATCATTGGAGCTTGCTAGGGCTCGTGTTCTTGTGCGTTTGCATCCAAGAGGTAGGATCAAATATTAATCTTGATCATTGGATGTATATGAGTGGTGTATTTCGTCGTATTTACATAAAAGCATGAAAAAGTATGCTATTGAAACCCTAGGTTGGGTTTGATATTGAAGCGTGATTAATCTTGGGTTTGTGTATGATTTATGTTAAATCTATCATGTTATTGTTCTTGGAGGCACATTAATTTGTGAAATGAGAAGTTGGGGTTTGAATTGTATTAAACCTTTAACAAATTTGGGGCTTTTTGGGTTGGTTAACTCGAATGTTGGAATTGACTCAATTTTCAGTAAATTAGAGGTTGTATTAACCTATTCATGTATAAATCATTTGAGTTTTTATGAAATATAAAAACCATGAGATGATTGGTTGGGGGTTTTGAGCTAATTCAACTCGAATGTGAGAAACATGAGAAAATTGATGATTGTTGGTGATTTATAATCCTAATTGTGTTGGGTTGGACGAGAGGAGCCGGTTTGACGGTTGGACTCGTGTTGATATTAATGTGAATGATCTAATTAAGGTACTGTATGAATTGATTGGATAATTAAGGTTGGGCTCAAGTAGCTGCTCGGCGAAAGTTTGAAAACTTGCACATGTTTGGATAGGTCCTTCCATCGGGCTAACCCCTATAAAAGAGTGCTTTGGACAGCCCACCCATTGTTGTTTTAGAGAGAAATCGAAAGTATGTGCTCTCCATGTCAGATTGTAGATTGGGTATTAATCTATTGGGCCTTGCGTGGCTCGATTGGAATAACTACGTTTGGGTCTGTAGGGATTGTCCAAATTTGGTACTTAATTAAATCAAGAATTGAATTAGGTTTGCAAAACCTTGGTTAAATAATTAGGAACAATTAAAAGTATGCAAATCTTTGAAATTGTTGTGATGTTGGGTGTAATTGGAGGTGTGAATACCTTAAATTGGTTAGTAATGTTTAAAGTATCAAGGATGTAGAAGTGTTTTAAATGGTGTTTTGGTAGTTAAGAAAATCGATTATGTGGAATGAGATTTCTATAAATAGAGGTTGATTTTTAAACAAAATTGTTGTGCATGTACATAATCATTCTCACATATCATGCATTTATTCATTTTTAGTTTATTTTTTATGAGCCTCGACTCATGTTGTATAAATAATTTCAGGTGATGACGAAAAGAAAGTTGCCAAGTAAGGTGAACCGTGGGAGGAACCTAGTAGGGTTGTTTTATTGTAGAATTACATGTTCTTTGGAAAGGTCTTTTGAGAATTGTATCGTTGTAATTATATTTTCTTGCTACATTGAAGGATGTATTTGGGTTGGTAAAAACCCATTTTGTAAGGTTCTAAGACCATGTATCCATGAATTGTATACATGTGAGGATGTTGGGAATGTATCTCGGTTTATTCATTCGTTGTTGTATGAGATTCCTTGTTATGGAATGTTAGATTTCAAGTTTTTGAGAAGTTTAGAGTTATTTCAATGCTAAAGAGATATTTTTACTTTAAGTTTTTGTCTATTGAAAAGCATGTTCAAAGTATGAAAAAATCTAGTATTTTTCTAACACTAAATTATTTTTTTAGTTTTTTGGCTTGGTGGCCCTCGGCCAGTCCACCGCTCGAGCAGTAGTGGGTTCGCTTGAGCGGACTCCGTTGAGTTGATCTCTTTGAAAATTTTGTTTAAAAAGGGATTTTGTTTGGTTTCTTCGGGACATCCTTTTAAGCTTAAATTGACTTATTTGGAGGATTGTTTTACAAACAAAGGCCTCTCATTTGCTTCTTTTTTCTACAAGGAAACTGAATGTTTTAGTTTTAATTTAATTAAAGACTAGTTTCGTTCCTATCTATATTGTTAGGTTTTAGTGTCATGTTTTTGGGGCATGACAGATTAGTATCAGAGGTATAGGTTCGAATACCTAGGAGCCGTAGGAATAATTAATCCATCGCGTGAGAGTTTGCATTAATGTATGATATTTATATATTGGTGTGTTTGCATGATATATTTGCGAAGTGATTTGTGTTTGCATGCTATGTGGTATTTAGGTATGAAGGTTGGATTTTTAAGATGATGTGTCTTGTCTTTGGGCGTCTGATCAACTAGTTCGGGGTTCGAGTTAAAAGGCATTTGGTTGACATCCATTCTAACAAGAAATCCAAACGAGTTACCCGGATTGGCGTGTCATTCCAATTATCCCTCCTCGTTATGTGAGATGTGTTGACGTGATTGTACTTGTTAAGTGATAACTTGATTAAAGATGATTTTATTAATGGAAGATGGGTTGGTTTAGACCTTTGTATTGATACCTCTCATTATCTTTTCTTATATAGAATGATGTTACTAAGAAGAGGTAGAGGCCGAGGTCGTGCGCTTGCCTAAGTTTCGGAAGAAGGTGATGTGCATGCCCCGTAAGAACAAGTGGGTAGTGCTGATGTCATCTAAGAGATGTTCATGACTATAAGAGCTTTAGCTGAGGTAGTTAGGGGAGGAGCAAGAACTCCCGAACCGAGGGCTATGGTGGTGATGAGAGAGTTTTGACAGTTGGATCCTCCAACCTTTTTTGGGGAGCCTCTTCTCAAAGCTGCTACCGAATGGTTAGAAGTGACCACTAAATCTTTGACACACTGAAAATCATGGAAGATGCATTGAGGGTAAGATTTGTAACATTCCAACTTCGGGAAGATGCGCAGAAGTGGTAGATGTTTTCCAAGAAGACAATGGAGGGCATGTGGGCTGCTTTCACTAGGGTCTTTCTGGAGAAGTACTTTCTAGGATCTTCGAGGGACACCTACCAGGAGGAATTTCTTTCCCTCATCTAGTAGCATGACGGTGGTCCAGTATGAGGGCAGGTTTGCGAATTTGTCGCGGTTTGCACCGGAGAATGTGGCAACGGAAGAGTTGCGTGCCAAAAAATTTGAGTGGGGTCTTTAACCCTCCATCAAAGGCAGGATTACAGCTCTAGGAATTCGGGTATACAAAGAGTTAGTGAAGACCGCTATCATAGTTGAGAATGCAATTGCTGAAAGTCATAGGATCAGAGAGAGTAAGTCACACCTGGGAGGTACGAGTGCGCAGTCATGTGGGTGCCAATTTAAGAAGCAGAAGTCAAGAGATCCTAGTTTTTTTCCCACGAGATCCCAACAGCAGCCACGTTTGGCACTCGCACCATCTATTGCTTAATCGAGGCGTTCTTAGCGTTGGGTTTTAGTGTTTTGTTTTTTGGGCGTGACAACTGTAATTGTTTTGAAAATTATTCTAACTCATTGTGCTAGTACACTTTGTGTGTATTAAACTAGATCGCGTTGGAGTAATTAATTTTATACTGACTATATAAATTAATTCACATCCCATGGTTATTATGAGTGCTTTTGTACTTTATCCTGAAATAATTATTAGACACATATATTTAATGTTTGTTATTGAGATTAATGATATCCCCTTAAGAAAACTTATAAATTTTGACCATGCCAAACCCTACAGGTGGATTTCATAATCTAGCATGTCAAACAAGTTAAGCGAATGGTCTTAAGAATTTTTCGAAGAAGCCAATTAAATAAGAATGTCAGTATTTTAATTTAATTGATGGATATCTATAATCTTAATGTGAAAAAGAATAAATAAGTATTTAATAATAAGAGTTCGAATAATTTGATTTTGAGAATAAGGCTCAGAGTGCAACTTTAATTCTTTAGTAGAATAAATTATAATTTATGTTTTTATAAAATTACTTCTAGGTTGTGGTAGGATTTCGGAATTACATTAAGAACACATTCTTATTTACTCCACATGTCCTTGTTGTAGCCTATAAAAGTGCAGTTATAAACCTTAGTTTCAAAAAACTCAGTCAATTGGCTTCAATACTAGGGTTTCCGCGTATTTAAAAATATAAGTCTAGTCAATAAGGGTTTTAAAGAACACGAAGAACGTAGCACACACTACTATCGTGATCTTGGCACTCGGGAATACAGTAGAAGGTTTGTTTGGCAAATTGATTGCTAGTCAAAAATTGCGTCGAACTGTTGACTAAAGATTATTGCAATAAACGGAATCAATCCAACTAGATTTTGAAAGTATAATCATGTTCTAACTTTGGGAGTTAGATCGAGTTTATATTTTTGATTGTTCGATATCAAAAGATTTTAATATGACGCATGTTTCGGCACTTGTCCGTCTAAATGTTTTTTGACTTAAACCATATACATCATCTAAGGATCTTGGTTTTAGGCCCAACAATTGGTATCTGAGCGGTGTTTGATTATGTATATGAATTAAATCAGGGGTTTGAGTAGATTTAGATATGTGCTAATTTTGTTTGATCTAATTTCGACTTTAATGGTCATTATTTTGCATATTTGATTGCATAGTTTTAATGATTATTTTTTATTCTTGATTTTTTCACGAAGTTTGATCGTGGTAGCTGATTGTAAACTTTTCAGAGGCATAAGAATTGATGAAATCTTCTTCCTCTATAGTAGGATTGTGAACTTTTCGGAGGCATAAGAATCGATGTAATCTTTTCCATCGGAGGCATAAGAATCGATGTAATCTTCTCCATCTATAGTCGGATTGTGAACTCTTCACATGCATAGTAATCGATGTAATCTTCTCCCTCTATAGTCAAATTGTGAACTCTTCAGAAGTATAGGATCCATGTATTTTTTGTTTGTTTGTTGTTCGTCAAATTTTGAAGATTGAAGAACAAAGAAAGACGAAGATGAACAATTACAGCACCAGAACGTGATAAGCAAGGGCGCAATCGCAGGCACAACATTGGCTAGCATGCGCGGTGGCGGTGGTGGTGGCCCAAGCGCGGCGGCAATGGGCCAGGCACTACGGCGGCGAGCCAGGCGCGATGGCAACGGGCCAAGTGCGGCGGCGACGGCGGCAGGGTAGCTGCGTATCACAAGAGTTTTGTTGGCTACAGAATTGTGATTGCTGCAAAATTCTAATTTTGACAGGACTATAGGACTTTTGGATGAATAGGAACTCTTTGACTTGAAGAGTTTTAGGTAGACCATAAAAGTTAAGATTCTGTATTTATTTATTTAAATGCGTGAATGATTTCTTTTCGATTTCTACTTTCTGTTTTATTGAATTAATCTTTTATTCGAAGAAAATTTTTTTTTGTAACGAAAAAAATAAAATAAAATTTTATTTTGTTACCCAAAACACGCTGAAGATGGATTCAAAAATCTGGTATCTTAGAAAACGTGCCGGTTAATTTTGAATTTTGAATTTATTAAAGATTTAATTTTAATATGTTTTTTTTCGAAAATAGTTTTAATATATGTAATAGGAAAATAAAATTAAAATTCTTAAGTTTTTATTTAAATTTTTTTAAGATAAAAAAATTTGAAAAATTTTATTTGTTACTCATATAATACGTAAAAATGGTTAAAATCAAAATCTTTTGAAATGTGTGGTTTTCAAAAATTATAATTTTATTAAAATTAAACAGTTCTTATAACCCTTAAAATGATTTTAAAAACTAAGTGAGTGAAGAAATTTATTTACAGATAAATTCCACGGTCTCTATCACTAGTTTGTAAATGATGTAATTAATTTTGTGTGTCGATTTTAAGGCATTCCTCCTCATTGGACAGAATTAATTATGGACCGAAGTTACGTCATCTATTTAATTTTACTTGGCACGGTCTATTATCTAGATAGTAAATTAATAGAAATTGGCATATCTGGATAAATGCTGAATAGTAGATGACATTTCCATCAAAACATGCTATTCACGGTATACTAGGCTACTGGCGAGTTCTTTTAAAAATGGTAGAGGGAACCCAATTTTAAAATTGAACTCAAAATTTTTGCTCATCATAATTAATTTTTTAATTATTAAAAAGAAACTTAGATATCATCTTAACTGTTGAGAATTATAAGTTTGTGTTAACAGGTATTTGTCCTCCAGCACTTGATGAGGGGGCGACTGAACAAGAAACCAGACTTATCAGAAGTGGCAGAAGGCTGATCAGATGACTCACTGTTATATTTTAGTATTCATGTCAAATGTACTGCAGCTTCTGCATCAGTCTATGTCCAGTGCCAATGATTATAAACTCAAAGAGAAGTTTGGGGATCAAAATCGTGCGGTTAGGCAGGTGGCTATGAAACCACTAATATACACAAATATGGCTGAAGGCATCCCAGTTACGGATCATGTTCTGAAGATGATTAATCTTCTGAATAAATTGGAGATCCTTGGAGCTAATATTGACGGGAAAACCGAGGTCGATATCATACTCCAGTCGTTACCCGATAGCTTTAAGCAGTTCTGCCTAAACTATACCATGAACAGGTTTAGTTTTTCCTTGGTAGAACTATTTAAAGAATTTCAAGCAACTGAGGGTGTTCTTAGGAAACGAAAAAGTGTTATTATTGCTGAAAAAGTTCTTTGTAGGACTATTTTGATAGATAATTAAAAAGTGCTACGAGATTTTCGTTGACAAGTGGTTAAGTACCTAATTTTGTGAAAGAATTTAAATTTAACCATAATGATGATTGGAAATGAAAATTGAATGCTTGATAATGCATGAAAAAGAATTTTGTGGGTTGTTTGAATGAGTTTTAAGGTGTTTGGCTCAAAATTCAAAACCTTATACGTTTCTTTTCTCGGACTTCACAAAGCAGGGATTCACTCGAGCAGCCTTGGCACCGCTCGAGCGATGTGTCGGCAAAGAAGTTTTTGTTTCTCTCTTTTCCTTCTCTCTCTAACTTGAGCCTAAAACCCTAAAATTCCCATTAGAGCATCCTTGAGCTCCTCATACCCTTCGTTGATGGACCTCTCTTGATCTCCTTTCGATTATATGCCGTTAGGAGTTTGTGCTATGTGCTGGAAGCTCCCACTTCACCATTCAGTTGAAGGTTTTCGTCATTGGAGCATGCTAGAGCTTGATTCTTGTTGATTTTTTATTTAAGAGGTAGGATCTATGATTATTGTTGTTCATTGCATGTATATGAGTTGTATTTGTTATTGAATTTATATAAAAGCATGAGAATTATGTTTTTGGAACCCTAAGTTAGGGTTGATGTGAAAGAATGTTGAATATCGAGTTTATGGATTATTTATAGACATAGTTGTTGGAGAACTTTCAATTTTTGAACTGAAAAGTTAGGGTTTGGATTGGATCAAATCTTGAACAAATTGGGGATTTTTAGGTTGGTGAACTCAAATGATGAAATGATTGAATTTTGGACAAATTGGGAGTTGTGTTAATCTATTTGTGTATAAGTTCCATAAATTTCAATGATACATGAAAACTGATAGTGTGATGGGTTGAGGATTTTGAGAAAATCCTATGAATTGATGAACATGAATAACATGAGGTGTTTGATTGGGAGTTTTGGATTTTTTTCAATTCGAATATATGAAATATGGGAATATTGAAAATTATTGAGAATTCAAATTCTAAGTGTGTTGGGTTTGACGAGAGGAACCGGGTTGACGGTTGAACTCGTGTAGGTTTTGATGTAAAAGATCTAATTAAGATACCTTGTGATTTGATTGGATAATTAAGTTGGGTTTGAGTAGCTCCTCAGTGAAATATTGAAAACTTACGCAATGTATGGTAGGCCATTCCATCGGATTAATCCCTGTAAAAGCATGCTCTGGGTGGCCCACCTATCGATGTTTCTGGGAGAAACCAAAAATGGATGCTCTATGTGTCGAACTATAGAAAGGGTATTTATCCATTAGATCTCGCGTGTCCCGGTTGTGATAACTATGCCTAAGTCTATAAGCGTCGTTCAGGCTTTGGTACTTAATTAAATCAAGAATTGGTTTGAGTTGAAAAACCTTGGTTAATGGTTGAGAGAAATTGAATGTATGAAAATCATGAATCGAATGGGTTTCCAAAACCTTGGTTAAAACGGTGGTGAATAATTGAACGTATGGAAACTTTTGAAATTGTGGTAAGGTCGAATGAAATGGGGAATTGTGGACATCGTGAATTTATTTGAAAATGATTAGGAAATAGAAGATTAAAATGATAGTGTTGTGTTTGAAAATAAAGTTGGTTTATATATGAAAACCTGGTTATGTGAGTAGAAATTTGTTAAAAAAAATGAAATTAATTTTGGATAAACCTTGTCGTGTATTTTACATAACCATCCTCGCATATCATGCATCGTTTATTTTTAGTTTATTTTTTACGAGTCTCGGTTCATGTTGTATAAAACATTTTAAGTTATAATGAGAAAAGTAGTGGAATGAGAAGAATGGTTGTGGGGACCCCTTTGAGTTATTTTGTTTGAATTACACATCCTTGGAAAAAAAATCTTTTGGACATTAATTAATGTAAATTGTAATTCTTTTTGGTACATTAGATGAATGTATCTAGGGTTGGAAAAACCCGGTTTGTAAGCCCCTAAGGCCGAGTATTCATGAATTGTATGCATATAAGAATGTCGG
This sequence comes from Heliamphora exappendiculata, assembly GCA_034768845.1. NCBI lineage: Eukaryota > Viridiplantae > Streptophyta > Magnoliopsida > Ericales > Sarraceniaceae > Heliamphora > Heliamphora exappendiculata. The sequence continues at coordinate 34,198 of JAOTRH010085809.1, read as the reverse complement.
GTTTTCATTTGGGCTTTATTCTTGGTTTTTGTATGGAATACCATGGTTTAAATGTTGGGTTTTCAAATATTCAAGATGTATGGAATTATTTTAAAAGCTACATGTACGTTTTAACTTTACATTTTGACCCAAACCATGTTTAACGGTTGTGAAAATCAAATGCTTGCCCAATACTTAGAAAAATTTTCAGGTTTTTGGCTGTTTTACTCTCGAGTACCTCATCGCTCAAGTTGTATTGAGTCCGCTCAAGCAAACTCTGCCGGGTGAAATTCTTTGGAAAATTGGTTTAAAAAGAGGTTTTGTTTGCTTTTTTTTGGGGATCCTTTTAAGCTTAAATTAAATTATTCGGCGTATTATTTTGCAAGCAAAGTACCATCTTTTACTTCCATCTTTTACAAGGAAAATGGGACGTTTTGGTTTAATCTAAACAAAGTTTGCTTCCCTCTAATTAATTGTGACGTGGTTTCCTTTTAAATTCTAGGATTCGAGTTTCTTTCCTATCTATATCATGAGGCTTTATTGTTTCATTTTTGGGGCGTGACATTTTTCCTCTAAGCCGATAGGCAAGAAAAAAAAGGGTCATTAATAGGGAGGCACAAGTCTAAAGGCAGCTAATAGGCCAACAGCTGGTGTGAAAAATTCGAAAAACAAGTGTTTTCACTACAAGTAGACATGACGCTGGAAGAAGTAATGTCCAGTTTTCTCACCAAGCAGAACAACCAAGGGATTTCAGGAAATCAGACAGCTCAGTGATAGAGAGATATATCTACACATGGGTAATAATATAACAGTGGCAATAATTGCAGTAGGAGATGTCACTCTCAGTTTTAGTAGAGATGGAGTTTTAATTTTAAAATATTGACTTTATGTACCATTCATTAGAAGGAATTTAATTTCAGTTTCTAGATTGGTTAAGGATAAATACTCTATTTATTTTAATAACTCCGTCGTTATTAAGGATAATAAATATTTTATTTGTTCTGATACATTGGTAGATGATTTGTATATTATAACTACTATCTCTCCTATATTGTAAATAAATAAATTGAATAATACATCTAATTTACATTTTAAGAGAAATGAACCTTCTAAAATAAAACCAAACGTATCTTTGGTACTTACGCTTAGGTCTTATAAATCTAAAAAGGATAAATAGACTGGTTGAAGATGGACCTTTGAGTTCATTAGAAGTGAAGGAACTCCAGTTTGTGAATCCTGCTTGGAAGGAAAAATGACCAAGATGCTATTTTCGGCTAAAGCCTATAGAGCTAAAGAACCGTTGGAAGTGGTTCACTTTGATATATGTGGACCTATGGCCATCCAGGCTAGAGGAGATTTTGAGTATTTTGTCACTTTTATTGATGATTACTCAAGGTACAGGTACGTTTGTTTGATGCACAGTAAGTCTGAATACTTTGTGAAATTCAAAGAGTTTAGGGCAAAAATGAAGAAGCGTCTGGATAAATGTATTAAGACACTACGTCTGACCGTGGTAGTGAATACATCTTTGGAGAGTTTAGGGATTACTTGTTAGTAGAGGGGATTACATCTCAATTGACTGCACCAGGCACTACACAACAGAATGGTATAGTAGAAAGAAATAATAGAACTTTTATGGAGATAGTAAGATCTATGATGAGTTATTCAGAGTTACCTGATTTATTTTGGGGATTTGCATTAAAGACAGCGACTTATATTCTGAATTTAGTACCTTCTAAGTCAGTACCTACTACTGCCACAGAATTGTGGACCAGACGCAAGGCTAGTATAAGATATATTTGGATTTGGGGGTGTCTAACACACGTGCTAAAAGAGAACACGATAAGTTAGAACCGAGAACAGAAGTCTGTTTTTTTGTTGGGTATCCTAGGGGAACAAATGGTGGTTTATTTTATAATTCTAAAGATCAGAAAGTCATTGTAGTACCAATGCCTAATTTTTGAAAGAGGATTATATAATGGACCACAAGCCCAAGAGTAGAAATGTTCTAGAGAAACTGAGAAGAAATAGCAGAAGTACAGGAGAAGCACCACAAAAAATTGTTATCGATATCTCCTTGTCTCGTCGTAGTGGGAGGATTATCGGGACACATGCAGATCTTGAACCAGATCGAGTTGCTACCATCGACATGTCGATTTTACAACCAGAGCAGCATGTGGATGATGGTGCACAAGGTTTAGAATCAGCACAATGTGTCATTTCTAATACACAGACGTATGTAGTACCTCATCGTAGTGGGAAAGTTGTTCATCAACCCAATTGGTGTATGTTCTTGGAAAAGTTTTTTAACAATATCCCGACAGAACTAGATATCGAATCCTGTAATTACAATAAAGTACTCCAAGACATAGATGCAGATCTTTGACAAGAAGACTATGAATTCAGAGATGGAGTCTATCGTACTCCAATCTGGTATGGGAACTTGTTGAACCACTTGAAGGGGTAAAATTCATCGAATGCAAGTAGATCTATAAGAAGAAGAGTGGATGAGACAGGAAGGTGAAAACCTTCAAAGTTAGGCTTATTGCAAAAAGGTTTACTCAAAAAGAAGAGATCGATTATGAGGAGACTTTTTCGCCGGTTGCCATGCTTAAGTTTATTCGAATTCTCTTATCTATTGCGATTCATTTTGATTATAAAATTTGGCAAATAGATGTTAAGACAGCTTTTTTAATGGAAGGCTTGGATGAGTGTATCTTTATGATACAACCAGATAATTTTATAGCAATGGGCCAAGATCACATGTTGTGCAAACTTAAAAAATTCATTTATGGACTTAAGTAATCATCTAGGTCTTGGAACACTCGATTTGTTCAGGCCATTAAGTCTTATGATTTTGACAAAGTCCTGACGAGTCCTGTGTGTACAAGAAGCATGATGGAAGCGTGGTGGTGTTTCTAGTACTTTATGTAGATAATATCTTGTTCATCGAAAACGATGTGGGAGTGTTATCTTCGGTGAAGTTATGGTTATTCGGCTAGTTCGATATGAAAGATTTGGGAGAAGCGAATCACATCCTTGGGATCAAGTTTATGCGAGATTGGAAACAAAGGATGTTAGGTTTATCACAGGCTACTTATATCGATACGATCATTATTCGTTTTAGCATGCACAATTTCAAGAAAGGGTTTCTCCCTTTCAAGCATAGAATCACTTTATCCAAGGATCAGTATCCTAAGACAGCTACCGAGATAGAGAACATGAAGGCAATTCCTTATACTTTGGCAGTAGAAAATCTTATGTATACTATACTTTACAGTAGACCTAACATTTGTTTTGCTGTTGACATGATTAGCAGATATCACTCTACTTCAGGGCAGGAGTATTGGACAATGGTAAAATATATAATTAAATACCTTAAAAGGATTAGGAATTATATGTTGGTATACCAGGTAGATAATTTAGTACCTTTGGGGTACACAGACTCGAATTTTTAGTTAGACAAGGACTTTCGAAAATCTACTTCGGGGTATGTATTTACGTTGGGAGGAGGAGTCATAAGTTGGAGGTGTATCAAGCAGTGCTGCATTACTGATTCTACCATGGAGGCCGAATACGTGGTAACTTTTGAAGCAAGCAAGGAGACCGTTTGGTTTAGAAACTTCCTGTTGGATCTAAATGCAGTACCTTTAGTACAATTGGCAATTGCACTTTATTGTGATAATAATGAAGAGATTGCCAACTCGAAAGAACCAAGAGCCCATAAGAAAGAAAAGCACATCGATCGTAAGTATTACCTGATATGAGAAATCGTATAGAGAGGTTACATAGCTATGACCAAGATTGCATCAGTAAATAACCTTGCAGACCCTTTTACAAAGAACTTACCGGCTAAGATTTTTGACAATCATGTAGAGGGCATGGGAATTAGATGTATACCAGCATGATTTTTAGTATAAATGGGAGATTATTATGATTGTATATTAAAAACCAAATTTGAGTATTTAGTATTTAATTTTATTTATTAATAAAATAATTTTTTCATTTTATGAGAATCTTAATGAGTAAATGTATATGCTTTATTATTTATTTAGTCTTTTATTCTACATAGTATTTAATCTGGTTTGTAGAGTTCGGTTTATATACAAAAGACTAGATTATCGGTTCTTGTAGAATATAAATTTTTGGTTCATAGTCTTAGATTGAATTAAATGCAATATCGGTAAGACTGTAGCACAGTATTTTAGTAAGTCTATCTTGATTACGAAAAATGATAATTTTTTGGACAATTGTTCCAACTCATTGTACTAGTACAATTTGTGTGTATTGAACATAACCGTATTTAGGTAATTAATTTTATACTGACTATATAAATTAATTCACACTTCATGGTTATTATGAGTGCTTATACTTTTAATCTCAAAATAATTATTAGACACGTATATTTAATGTTCGTTATTGTGCTATCTTTTACGAATGTATAATTCTAGTGAGTTGGATAACAATATTAATTATATTGTGAATATTAATAATTGACGAAATTCACGTTCCGTGATTGGGATTAATGATATCACCTCAAGAAAAATTATAAGTTTTGATTGTGCCAAACTTTGCAAGTGAATTTTATAATCTAACATGTCAAATAAATTAAGCAGAAGGTCTTAAGGATTTTTTAAAAAAATCGATTAAATAAAGATGTCAGTATTTTAATTTAATCGGTGGTTATCTGTAATCTTAACGTGGAAGAGAATAAATAAGCATTTAACAACAGGAGCTCGAAAAATTCGATTTTGAAAACAAGATTGGGAGTGCAATTATAATTCTTTAGTAGAATGAATTATAATTTATGTTTTTATTAAATTACTTCTGGATTGAGATAGAATTTCATAATTACATTAGAAGTCCTCGTCTTATTTACTTCATAAGTCCCTGTTGTTGCCTATAAAAGTGCAGTTATAAACCCTAGTTTCAAAAACATCAGTTAATTGGCTTCAAGACTAGGATTTTCACATATCTCAAAACCTAAGTCTCGTTAATAAGGGTTTTAAAGAACACGAAAAACGTAATCCACACTACTATAGGGTCACTCCAACTGGGCCACTCATCCAGCTAAGCTCTTACATTCTCTCTTTCTCTTCTGAGTCATTTCTAGCCTACTAGTCTCCTAGAGAAAGAAGAATCCCCCCAAAGCCTTTATGTAAAAAGGAAGGCTTCTTGAAATCAAAACCCATAAGGTACATAAGATTTGGGAGTTTGGTCCATCTAATATATCATATTTGAAATCTCTTAGTTGTTATCTGTTGGGAATTGAATACCAATCCCTAAACGATAACGGAAGCAAAAATCATGCACACACCAAATAAAAGAATCATGTAAGGACCTACGTGGCTCGGCACAACCTGTCGATGTTCACGAGTGTGAGAGATAATTTATTAGTGTACAATCTCACGATAAAAAATACCCTAAAACCTGATACCCACAACTTGTGTTCTGAAATAAACCACATTTCCCCACTCAAGAGTTACTCTCTTGCCCCCAGTAATTTTTCATCTCTCCCTCCATCTTTATCCCCTATGATTAAACTGTCCATGTGCCTACTAGAACTATATTTATAGGCAAACTTAAGAACCTTAGGCGCCATATAATTATAAAATCCAAAAATCCTAACTTCCATATAATTATGAAACCCTAATTATATGGGTCCGCAGAATATAAAACACACACCCAACAATCTTCATATTAGCTTGAATTCTGCAAACCACCTTGAAGACAACCATTGTCGATGTCGATTATATCGCCGTCATCGTCAATCTGCCATACTCAAATTAGCATGGCCCACACCTCTACATTAAGATGCCTAACACTTATTCGTCGAGGTGTCCTGCATCCTCAACCTATTCTCCGAGATGTAATGAATTCCAATCATTTGTCAAATCAAGAAATCATCTGATTTTGCTCCACTTGCAACTGATCTTGATAGTACAGTGCATCGTCTTTTTTTTTCTTGTGCAAAATAAATATTTTTGGTTTATATAGTACGAAATCAAAAATTATACCTTGCTCTGCTCACCCACTACGACTTTAGATCTTTAAGTGTTGGCTCTAATATTATTTGTTGGGATTTAAACACCAATTTTCACGCGCGAATGAAAGAAAAATCATGTACACACAAAAAAAAAGATCATGCAAGGATTTATGCGGTTTGGCACAACCCACCTACTACGGGCATTTTGAGAAAGAGGGGTCGGGCGATTTTCCTTTTTGGACGACAATTGTGTTTGGATATTTGTTTTTATAAAAACAAGGATTTCTTTTAGAACACAATAGATCAAGATATCCATACATATGAAGAATGAAGTGTAATGCCCTGATCTAGAAATAACATAACCCAACTAAACTTTGGAAATTAGCTCGAAGTGATAAACCATTTTCCTTAAAAATAAATATTTTAAATAGTCCATTTATGCCAAAAAATTCATTTAAGGAAATCCTGTTTTTAGAACAATTATTGACAAAATCACCCAGCGGATCCCACTCGAGCGGACTCCTAACCGCTCGAGTGGTGAGATGCTCGAAACTTTTTGTCCAAAATTGTGAAAATTTTCTAAGTTTGGAAAATAACAACCACATCTTCTCCTTCTTTAAACAATATTTTAAACCAGCAAACAAAGACATTAAATATTCATAAAAGAGCAAATTAACCATCTTTTCACGAGGAACCCGAATTCAAACCTCATTGTTTAGAAGCATTATTAAAAATATTAAAGCGTCTAACCCAATCAACCAATGAGCATCCTCACATGCATGCACAATATAAATATATGACCCTAAGTCCTTACAGCACGGGTATTTTGACCCCCAATTACAATATTCCAAATATTTACAAGGGTAAAAATTACATCTTTACAATTTCATTTCCCAAAAACCAACTATCCAAAAAGAAGTGTAATCCTATCCATTAAACAAAAAGGTCCAACGACTGTCATCTCAGCCCATAATCTTCTTCCCGCTACCACCTGAAATGTTGTTAAACAAAATGAGCCGAAACTTGTAGGAACGAGATTAACAATGAATAAATGCATGACATATGAAGATGATTATGCAGGATGCACACAGTAGCTTGATCAAAATCATATCGTTTGTTCCAAAGTAAATTCCCAATACATAACCAGATTTGTATAAAAAGATTATTATACTAAACTCGGTCAACCCGACACATTTACCATTCTCACATTCTCTAATTAAGGTTTTACCAACCCAATCAGTTACAACACATGCATACATACACTTTGTTGACAATTCTCATATTCTACCAACTCGTGGTTAATAAACATAGGCACCATATTCTACCAATTCGTCTGTCTATACGTCGGACGAGCATATAGACCCACGTAACGTTACAATCAACCCGGCCACACAGGCCCCATGAAGTAACGAAACGTTCTATACCCCGACATGACTAACATTCTTTTTCGGTTCACTAATCGACAGGCAGAGAACCCAGTCTGTGCAGTTTTTCGGTCTTTCACCGTGGAGCAACTCGTGCCCAACCTTAAACGATCCCTTAGATCCCAAATCGGTCCTTTTAATATTTCAAATCACAATACACACGCGCGAGTCCAACCTCAAAGGTTCCTCTCGTCCAACTCATTTCATTACACATTTTCATTATTCACATTTTCAATATTGTAGGACTCAAACCTCGGACTAGCCATCTACATAGTTTAGAATCCACTAATTAATTAGTTTTACACAACAAAACCCACATTTTTCACATGATATCAACATATGTCACATAAATTCATGGTATAAGTATACAATGGATTATCACAACCCCTAATTTAACTAACAAACATATCAATTTCATCATACTGGTTCTTTAAACCCAAAGACCCAATTTTCATGGTTTAGACTCAACCCCAAACCCTAATTTCTCATTTCTCAATCCAACCACATAAAACAACAATGTAAAGATAGGAACATGTTAAATCCTCCACAAATTCAAGATGTAACCCTCATTATCACCAAACTCAAACCTAGGGCTTCGAAAACATCATTTTCATGCTTTTATATTCATAGATTAGACAATACAACACATATCACAAAGATAATCAAGAAAAGACTTAATCCTACCTTAGGGATGATAGATCCATAAGAAGAAACCTCAAACGAGCCCCAATCACGAGAATCTCCAACAGCACGGCGAGAAAAACGCCCCCAAAGCCAAGATCGGGCCTCCAACGGTTGAGCTACCGAGAGGAGAGCAAGAGATCGCCTCAAGAAGGACCAAGAAAGCTCCCACACTCTTCAAACACAAACCTTAGTCCTCACCTTTACTCTAGTGAGAGAGAGAGATATATGAAAAGAATGAGAAGAAAAAAAGTCCCACGCAACTTTTAAAAAGTCTGTTCCGCGGCAGTCCACTCGAGCGAACCCCCACCGCTTGAGCGGTCCCCTCCTCCAGGAACTCTCGACCTCCTGTTCGCTCAAGCGGTCTCCCCACCGCTCGAGTGGTCAGTGCTGAGAGGCAAATTGAACACAAGCTGCCAGAGCTGAGCCGAATCACAAATCAAACACCTCACCGTGATGTTCCCATGTATTACCCCACACTTAACTCTCGTTAGCAAACATATGCAAACTCAAAAGTTTAATTCTCATGCAACATCTACGCGTATAACCGTTCCCGCGGAACCTAGCATATTGTCTTTCATAATTATAAGAAAATAACAAGGGACCCAGTCTCTACATGAAGTCACCACTTGATTTTTGACAAAAATCAAGAAAAATAAAATAAGCAACGGGTCTGAGTTAACATTTAAAAAAGAGTTCGAGACCTAAAATACGGAAGAGGGAGGTGTTAGGCACCACTTTCACTCAACCGTTAGGCTAGACTATACTTTATCACTTTTAGTTTTTGTTTTAAATTTTTCAAAGATAGCAAATATAGAATGAGAAGTTAAAGAGAGTTCATACAAAAGTAAGCAAGAAAATGAAAATTCAATCTAAGGAAGAAAGGGTGAAATCCTAGGGGTTGTGTAGCTTAGGTTATTGTTTCTAACATGCTACATTTATTTGTTTGAACAAAACACAATAAGTTATATAAAAAGAGCTAAAAGTCCTATCAAAAGAAGGACAAGAATCCTAATGGAAAGGCTATATAGTTTGAATCTCTAACATGCTGCACATATGTTCAAATAGAAATAGAACCAAATATCAGGACATAGTTTTAAACTACTGGACTAATAAAAGTTAACATCTGTGGAAACGAAAGGTTGCAGCCGTGACGAATGATGAAGAAAATACTGCGACTGTGATAAACATACATGGTGATCGTCACGAACAACACAAAAATCACACGGTCGTGACAAAAGAATGTTATTGCCGCTAAGTTTTAAAAAATCACAAAGAGATTTTTCAATGTCCAGTGTGTGAGTGAGCACAAAATTATGCAAAAAACATGTTCACACTTGATAGGTCACAATTAACATACTGTTTTGCACAAAATCTCAATTATATTCATACTTATCACTTTTTTTTACTATATCCTACGGTCTAAACGAAAAGACACTGTCGACATAAATGAATTCATAAATAAAATAACATTAAAAAAACTAATAAATAGTAACCATAATCGTAATGTAACGATTCAGTTCGGACCCTAGTTGTAACAACTTGACTGATAATGACCCGTGTAAAGACCCAGCGCAAACCTTAGTATTAGTGACGGATAGTTCACGAGGCCATAGAACACGGAAGAGGTTCGAAACCCTAATTCGATTCGAAAACCCTAAGTTCGATCTAGAAATCCTAAAAAAGTCCACAACTGAAGTAAAAATACCTTAACACCTGAAGAACCTCCCAACATTCTAAATTAAGTAATTATCATGAAATAATGTATTAAAAATCAAAAGTTCTTATAATTAGGGTAAAATGACCGTTTTGCCCCTAGTACAGTAAAAAGTCTTAAAAATTTAAATTTTGACACATGGACACCCTAAATCAGATATTTAAGAACAATTAAGTAGCAAAGGACAAAATAACATCAAAAATAACAAAAATATCGCTTAGTGGCCGGCCATCTTGGAAGTTGTGCCAAAAAGTAGCCTTTTGCTTTTTTTAAACATAAAAAGATGAGAAAAATATCAAATCAAGCATTGTGGTTATCTAACACTTGTTGAACAAGTAATATACATAATAATATGATATTATAGGTTTACAAAAGCAAACATATCATTATCGAAATTTATACACACTAAAATAAGTCAAAAAGTCATATTTTTGTCAAACTAGCTTAATTTGACTTAAAAGACTACATATATTTAATCAATTGCTATGAAAATTATGATAATTCATGAGAATACTAAATTTATCATAGAAAAACTAAAATAATAAGTTTCAGTAGAAAAAGACACCAAAAAGACACATCAAATTAGCTTTTAAAGCATTTTTTTGCACAAAAGGGCACACAAACCTAGGTAAAACCCCAATATTGATGTGGGGTCAGATTTTTGTCTCCCAAACTGACCCCTAGCTGTATTCCCTACCCCAAATCTTCTGTATATCTCTCAAACTTTGTACCAAATCACATCACCCATGTGATATGGAAGAAAAAGGACTTAAAATTTACATCATTGTGTTCCCTAGCCTTGCTTATATAAACCAAGCCAAACACCCTCTTTCCCCCTTCATTATTTTTGGCCAAGTGAGGTGAGAGACCAGATTTGCATTTTTCTTGAGTGTTCTTCCAAGTTTGAGAGAAAAAGAAGGAGAAAGAAGGAGAAAGAAGGAGAAAGAGAAGGAGAAGAAGGTTCCAAGGAGGAATTAAGGAATGTTTTCCTAAAGCCAAATCCTTTCATCCTACCACCCTTTGAGCCTCCAAAAAAGTAAGTAAAATATCTAAATCTTATGTCTAATATCACCCAAAATATCCCTCAAATCATCTCTCTAAACACCTTAAAAATCAAGAACCGAAAACAAACTGAAAAGGCGTCATAGTTGAGAAATAGGGGCTGTTGTGTTCTTGAATGATATGAAATGTGGTTGTGTGTTGTTATTTTTGAGTTTGATGACTTAAAAGTGATTTGGAACCTTGATATTCATGTATAAAATACAAGTATACAAAAAAATAGAACAAAACCTTGACGTTTCATAAGTAGGAGACTTGAACATGAAAGGACCAGATTTTTGAGAACTTGAATGTTTCTGCCCTGATCTTTGAAACTCCATAACTCAACGTAAAAAATTGATCTAAACATGTTCTTTATGTCCAGATTTATAGTTTTGTGTTATCTATCATCCAAACTTGGTTTCAACTCATTTGAGTAAGTAGAACGCCAGATATTGTAATTCTACCAAAGTGTGCCGTTTTTCTACCAATCAACAATACCGACCCAAAACCTCTCATTTACAATGAGATTCGAGCTTTGGCCAAAACATATAAGTTGTAGATAACATGTACATATAACTATCCACCAAAACAGAGCACAAAATATTGAGGTTTGATCTATCAAAATCCCTGTGAAACTCTCTATTGTGTTTCAGCCCTTAAAGAACACTTCTGTCACATATTTTTGTATAGCTAAAACTCCCTATTTTTAGTGACCTACTCTAAAAGTGGTCTACATGAATATGGTAGGTATCATATTGAACTACCTTCTGTCCAAAAATCAGACCTAGATGCCTCGGGAAAGTCCCCCAAAACCATTTCAAACGCTTTGTCCAAAATCGGTTCTGCTGAGGGTTTGGCGGCTGACAGAACCTATTTTACAACATGGCTTATATCTTCAACTTGTTCCAAACAATCACCCCTAGCACCCTTCCTGCGACTTGTAGGGGACATGTTTAACTAAAACATATCCACAAATGGGCCCATTTGGACTTGATCTGAGACCCCAAAATCGAGACCAATAGAGGCATATTTTCAGTAAAACTTTGATGAAAGTGCTGAACCATTTTCGTTTAGAATACTTTATTCACCCGTTTGCCTTAGGTTTTGGCCTTAGTGATAAACATAATAGTTGTAGGAAATATTTTTATCTAAATGGTGTTTAAAAATCATAACTTAATTCCAAATCTAGGTACCCTAAAACGCTACCGACCCTTGAAATTTAATACTTGAACTTGGCCTTTAAAGTTGCTATGTGTATGTTTGAGTACCTTTTGTCGTGAGACCCGAGTTTGTGTTTTGATTGATTTGAATTAGTTGATTATCATTTTTAAGTGAATGTACGATGAATTGTATCATAAGAATTAAACTTGCGCCTCGCATAGTTGTACTTAGCTTAGTGAGTTGTACCATGAACTTTGTCATGCTAGTTGATACCATTTTATAGGTAATTGCACTTGAGATCCATATTATACATCATGGGCATTGTCACTTGCATCTTGACATATTAGAGTCCATCTGTGCGAATTGTTGTTAGGATGGGTTATTGTCCTTCTTGGTTTTAAGCCTAGGGCGTCCCTAGTTGCTATTTTTATAAATATTTTGGGATATATTTCCCTTGTACACCCTGGGTGCGTCCCCAGTGTTACAAATTTGGTTTCTATACCCTGGGTGCATTCTCGGTGTTTGCAATAGTTTATCATGAATATTGTTGGGCACCATGTATTCGTCATTAGCATTTTGGTTTTGATGGCGTGCTATTATTGGTAGTTTGGACTTTGGAGTTGACACTGGTGCGAAGGCATCATACTTCTTAAGGTGGGATTATTTAGGTTCAACCTAAACCCCGCGCTGTTGCCATTGAGTAAAACAGCTGAGGTATGACGCCTAGGCGAGCGTTTACTATTCGAGTGATGGCTTTAGTGTACAATTTATCCATAAAGTCTACTCTGGTAATTCCCGGTGTGAAATTCCTGTTATGATCTGGGTGTATGTCGGGTTGGGCATTTTCATTGCATACACAACATATCATACTCGCATGTTTATTGACTTATCTGCTACCCTGTTATAAATTTGTCTGTCTTCTTGACTTTAAAGTGTGCTTGAGTGTTACTTGGCATGCATTGCGGTATATTTTGTTGTGAGTTTGGTTAGAATATTTAGGGAGTTTTCTTCTAGGTTTTGGCTTATGGCATTCGTGCCACATGTGAGGAGAATGAATTCTTTGAGGAAGTCGCTCCTAGTGAAGAAAAAGATTTTGAAGAACAAGGTGAGTGGCAGGAGCCAGCAGACCCCGACAATGCTAGCTGAAAGATTGAGTGTTCACCATTTTGTTCTTTTTGTTCAGGTTCCGCGGGCCTAGTGCATTTTTTATTAAATTCTTAGTGAAACTACAATCGTTATATATTTTTAATCAGTTCAAACTCTTTTATGATGTAATATTTAAGGTATGTAAATATGAATGAATGGCTAGAATATTCTTTTATTTATATTTATGTATGTCCCGACATGCCCAGAGGACGGGGCACCACACGTAACAACCCCTGGGAGTCAAATAATAGGGCTTTAGAAATGTTACGTTTCTCTATGGTTACCTAAAATGTACGATCGTCTCCTCAAATACTGTGGGTCAGGGTCGACTAGCTGACCATGTGCTGAGAATTTGCTAAATGCAGATAATGTTACGAACTCAACTCTGGAATGAATATAGTTTTGGAAGATTAGTATAGCTTTGGGGTGTATATCAGGTGTAGAGTTTGACAGAGCATCGAGTGAGTGTAAAGTTTGGTAAAGTATCGGCTCTCTGAAATTCTGTCTTTTTCCCTAAAAAATGGCGCTTATTTATAGGTGTAGACACCCCAATTTGACCCCGTCAATCTTAGGATGATCCGGGTGAATCCGATGATAAAAACAAGTGGAATGGTGCTCTTGAAACAATCCTCGAGAAGTGATCCAAGCTCAGTAATTTGAACCCATTGATCAAAACCTTCAAACTCGTGAAATCACCCTGAACCGCCAACTTTGATTATGGCTACCTAGATAAGAACCTCTTGAAAACCCTAGATAAAGTAGCGACCGCCACATTTAAACCATGGGGTCGCCAACTCCATTGTGGCGACCGCCATATAAACTTCTTGGAAACTTCATTTTCGTGGCGACCGCCCACTCCAAACCTGGTGACCACCAACTCCAAATGACCTGATGTGTCCCAAAATGTGTTAGCACCCTATTGGTTGATGAACTCTATAAATACCGTACCTTTGGTATGATTTGAGGAGGACAATTCTGACGGGTCAAAAGACGGAAGAATTCTAACACCGACACCCTACCGAAGTATCGAGGGATTAACCACCAATACCGAAACTCTGCTTGACCATTACCTACACTTGACTTGGAGCATCGCTTAAGGATTAAATTATTGATCACATCTCTCCAACTTGAGGATTCACCTGCGATCTAGGTATTTTGCGTGGATTTCCGGTCTTTCTCTCTCCACTCTCTATCCTTTGGAGTGGCCGGGTTAATTTTAATTTCAAATTGCATATTTCATTAATTAGTATAGTTGATTTAGTTTACCGTTTAATTTGTGGACTTGTAAACATGTGATTAATGTGCATAATTTGTTTAGTGTAATTAATCTTAGTTGTTGTTCACATTGCACACTTGTACCTAGTTTATTGATTTATCAAAGTAGTGCTAACATATTTGGCGATTGCAACTTACAATATTACTGTTGTCATAACCAATACACTTATATTCATATGGTTGTAATTGTTAATATTACATCTATATTTTCTAATTAAATAGTTGCTATGCCATTACATAATAGTTTTTATTTTAATACATTATCTTTTGTTTAAATTCCTTCTAATTGTATTTCTTTTATATTTCTTTTCTTTTATTTTTGTTTAATATCGAAATTCACAAAATCTCTTAATTTTAGCTTAGTTTTACCTTTTATAGCATTTATTTTACTTTTTCTTTATTTTATTCGGTTTTCATATAAAACCTATAAAATTCCCAATAAATAGTTAGATTCATTTTCCTTTTCCTTTAAGTCATAATTCTAATAAGCTTAGTAGCAATTTTTTTTTATCTATCTCAAAGACCTTTTGATTTTAGCTTAAACTTTTTTTTTTTTTATAAATTCTCTTTTCTTTTCCTTCGCTTTTGATTAAGTCTTTGAACATTCTTTTATTAATATGGATAAAAACATAAAATTCCTGTTGTTCGTTTAATAATCTTTCATCGTTTTTCTTTTATTAAGCTTTTAGTATAGAATTTCCATATACCTTTTCTCCCTGGTGGGGGTTTCTTTATATTTTGTTTAAAATCATGTTAGTATAAATATAGGATATTTGGTAATATGCATGATAGTTTTAAAGTATACTTTGTTTACTTCATTTAAAATCATGTTTAGAATAGTTTAGGTTATCTTAGTTATTTGATGATATTGTTATCAAATTCATGTTCACTTCTAGTATAATTTGAGTTTAGTGACTTTTTAGCATATTTTTGTTCTCTTTATGTGAATCATGTTAATTTAATTTATTTTGGTGACATTGCATGCTGGTTTGCTCCACGTATCATTTAGTTAGAAATTGCATATCGGAGGACTTAGAATTTTTTTTTGATACTTGTTTTATTTGGCATTTTATATACCCATGTTATGTATTTTTTTTATTTAATTTTGATTGTTCTCTTTTTATCCCCATCTTCTGTATTTGCATGCATTTGAGAAATCTAATTAAGAACCAATGATGATTAGTAGAGGCTAACTTCACGGTTGGGTGAACAGGGTGCCTAACACCTTCCCAAGTTCGTATCTTAGCCTCCGAACCATTGTTTTCTCTGGTTAACATTTTAAAAATCTATAGCCTATTTTTATTTTTCTTGGTTTTTCTCAAAAATCAAGTAGTGATTCTATTTTCAACAAAAAGGGTTTTCAAATTTTAGTTTTCAAGGTGTTAAAATATTTTCTAAAAATTTCTTGAATTTCTTTATTTTTGAACTCAAAATCCCATATTCCAGCGCCACAGTATTTTCTGGCGACTCCGCTGGGGACTAGTTTACAAAATCAAATAAGAAGGTTAGACTTGAAAACAACATTAGTTCTTAATAAGAATTTCTCATTTGCATTCTCACACGCATTTGCATTGTTCTCAACCCCCTGCCTGGTTGACTTGATACCCTAGTCAGTTTATTGTCTCGGGACTGTGTTACGAAGATGAGTAAGCCTTACTGGCTGCACACTATCATAGGTGCGGTAAAAGAGTTCATGCGTACTGCTTGACCATGTCCTAAACCACACTAGGCATGGGAGGTATATACTCGGCTCTATTCAGAAGGTACCCTGATCATTGACCAAAATCGGCCATTTCTACATATAATAACTTAGAATCTTCCATTAGGTGCTGCTGAACCAGTAGGATTATTTATTTTGTTAATTGTATGTTTTGTTTTCGTTTGTTAGGATTATTTTTTTTGTGTGTTTGTTCGGCTTAGGCTAGTTCTTTTTCTTCCCAATTTGGACAAGTTTTTTCAATATCCTTTGTTGATTAAAGTAGCTTTTCCTTTGGGTTCCTACCCGAGTTTTTATCTTCACCTTGTTTGGCTTTCGTTTTGTTGGTTTTCTTCCAGGGGTCGTCCCCGTGTTTTGGTTCCAAGCCTTTAGGATAGCTCTCCTCTCTCTTCCAGGTTCTTCTCAGGCTGTTAGTTTTATATCCCTAGTTTTGTTTAGGCTTGCTTTCTTCAAACTCCTGTCCAAGATCTTGTCTTATTGACCCGTTTGAGTTAGATCTGTTTTTCCTACCAGAGTGTTGCCCGTTTTCCTTTAGATTCTTAGGATAAATCGATCTCTTTGGCTAAGAGTTATTTTTCTTGCCGGAGTTCTGCCTGTTTTTTTTCTTGGGATAAACCTTCCTTTTGGAGTTTTGTTAGTCCCTTGCTTAGATTTCATCCTGGTTCTCGGGTGTCCAGTCGTTATGTTGCCAATATGAGCCTAACAGGGGCATTATTTCTGTTTCAGTGATTATATTTGCTCGTGGTCAGCTGTTTTTGGTATTTAAGATGTTTGCTACCTGCCATCAGAATTCTTTTCAAGAAGTATCTGATACCAATGATTCTATTATCGGGGATTATCAAGTTTTCTTTTGGGTCTAGATCATTGAGTCGAAAGGGTCGTATTCAGTGCGTACTTGGGCTCGATCAGAAACAGGTAGACTCTACATGATATTTGAACAAGTAGCTGAATCATCTGAAATGGCAGAGAATGAGGTGAACTTAAGAGCTCTGATGAGGACAATCACTGAGATACAAAGGGCAGTTGAACAGTCAGAATCAATGTTAGGCTCAAATTCAGGCAATCCAAGCTCACTTGCCGGGGGTAAACGAGCCATAAGACGATACAAATGAGAATGGAAAAGACGTCTGGGTAGATAACCAAGGGCAAAAAGTATCGCCGGTTGTTGTACCACCGCGGGTTCCACGTCAGGTCGCAGTAGAGGAGGAAAATACGACCCAATCTAGAGAGTCCGTGCTGGCGAAAAAGATTGACCGAATGAAAAAAGTCCTTAGAAAGGCCAAAGGGGTTAAAGAATACATGCTAGATAAAGGGAGACTATGTTTGTTCCCAGATGCTAAGCTGTCAGAAAAATTTAAGATGCTGGAGATGCAGAAGTTTGATGGCACCAGAGATCCTCGAATTTATCTGAGGATGAACGTTGGTACTCTCTTCCCCATAGGAATTGATGACCAGCTGAAAGCCCAATTGTTCCACCGATCGCTTTCTGGTGCTGCACAGAGATGATTTCTCTCCTTGGATGTTGCAAAGACGAGGACATGGGAAGACATTGCCACCGCCTTTGTCAGTCAGTATAGCTATAACGTCCAGCTAGACGTTACTACCCAGGAACTTGAAACCACCCGATAGGAGGGCCAAGAATCATTTGTAGACTTCCTAACTAGGTGGAGGGGAAATGTGGCTAAAATGACAAATCGGCCAACTGAGAAAGAACAAGTGAGGATTGTGGTCAAGAACCTCCAGTCTCGATTGAAGCGCTATCTGATAACACAGTTGCTATCCACTTTCGAGTAGTTGTTTGATGCCGGTGTCCAAATAGAAGATGCAATCCAGTTCGAAGACATTGAGAAGTCTGAGCCCGGTCAGAAGCTAATAAGGTCCTTCCCTATAAACAACCAAAACCAATCCACCCTTGCTACCAATTTCATCTCCCGTTCAAATGAAGTTAACTTGCTAAACCCACATTCCAGACAACTGAATCCATCATTCTCTACCCAGCAATCAAGCAATACCCAGCAGTCTCAACAAAAGTCGAGGAGAGTTTTTACTTCCCTAAACATACCATTATCCATAACCTTAAATCGACTTGTTAAGAAGGGGCTGATCAAGCTTTTGGACCCTATGCTTATACCTCTGAGATACAATGCTTCCCAATACTGTGCCTTTCACCAAGGTCTTGGGCACTTGACTGATAAATGCATGAGGTCGCGTTATGAGATCCAGGATCTTATCGACAACAAGATCATTCCTGCACCCACAGTTACTCAAATCCCCAATGTTACTACCAACCCATTGCCAAACCATGCCAAGCAAGGAGGGGTGAATTTTATCCAACTAGAGCAGTCGAATGATCCCAGCCACTACATCTGTTCAGCACATCTCTCGCGCCCACATATTTCAGTCGAGGAAGATCAGTTTTGTTCCTTAATCATAGCCGATAATGGATACGATATGATGGAAGATAGAACGATGCAACCTAAGAAGACCATGAGATGGTAATCCAGGTAGAGGATCAAGCAGAACATAATGATGATGATGATTGGCCTTTGGACTCTCTGGTAATGCCACATGAATTTGGACATGTTCTAGATGGGATCACTCTTCCCCAGCTCTTCGAAAAAGATGTTTTTGTTGATGAAATGCAATCTTACTAGCTGTTTCAGACTGTACTAAAGTCACATGGGGAAGAATGGACCAATTTTTGGGCTGCCCGAGAACAATAGGTAGGTTACATCGAAGAAGATATCTGAGAAGATGTTGACAATACATGGGAAACTGAAGACCAAGAAGAAAGGAAAGGAAGAACGGAGTGCAGTGACTTGAACGATCTATGGGCATTCAAAAGCCCTCTGTGTGTTGATGAGGTAAGGCAAATTGAGAGTGCAATGATGGGACTATGGGATCCCAAAGAAGGGGTTGAACACTTGACTAGGAGCGGGAGGCACTTCAAACCCGCTCAACTCAAAAAAAGACAGATCAGTGGAAAAGGAAAAGAGAAAGAACAAGAAGAGGAAGATGACACTATACTGAAATAGTTGAAGAAAACTCAAGCTAATGTTAGTATCTAGGGTTTACTGGTGCCTTCACATCGACATCGGCAAGATGTGCTGAAAGTCTTAAACAAGGCTAATGTTTCAATAGATGCAACTCCAGAACAACTTATCGGGCTTATTCTTCCAGCTGCAGAGCCGAAGGTCATTTCCTTTTCCGATAAGAATTTGTCATTAGAAGGGAAGAGCCATAACAAATCGTTGCACATCACTGTCAAATACTTAGAGAAGTGGTTCCTAGTGACTCTCATCGATAATGGGTCTGCATTGAATGTCTGCCCACTCAGAACGGCTGTCTGCTTAGGATTGAAGCCATTTAACACTCAGTAACCAAGGAGTTCGGGCCTATGATAACACAAGACAGGATGTACTCGGGTTAGTGTCATTTGCAGTATTGGTAGGACCATTAGAGACTTCGGTCAAATTTCATGTGCTGGATGTGCCAGCATCTTGTAATTTGTTGGTGGAAAGGCCATGGCTTCATGACCTAAACGTCCAAGCAGTACCTTTCACCCTTCACCAGAAGCTGAAGATGATAAAAAATGGGGCAATGCTAACAATTTATAGGGAAGATAGTATTTAAGCCCCAAGAGAAGATGGCTCAATTCTCCTGGAGGTTCAACACGGAGAAGGAGACATATTTTTTAACAAATTCAGTTATGACAAGACTCCAACTGTGCAGATGTTGCTAAAAGAGGAGAAGAACTACATCAACCCACGAGTAGTCACGATAATGTGGTATATGTCCTATTTCCCAGGCATGGGGCTAGGGCATAAGCAACAAGGAATTTTGAAGCCCATTCAAGTATCGCCAGCTTCTCAATAGTTCGGTCTTGGGTACAAGCCAACGGAAGAAGATTTGAAATGGCCAAAGGAGGAATGAAAGGGTAAAAGACCAAGTATTCAGGAACTCTGAATGGATACGTTGTCAAAGAAAGGAAAGATTTTTCTTACTGTGATTTTCCAAAACCATGGTTTGATGAAGGGACCCGCCAGAGACTGCCAGGACTGGAGATTTTTTTCAATCATAAATTGTCTGATTTAGAAGAGGAGAAAGTTATAGAAAAGAGGGAGGAAAGAAAGGCTCGAGAGGACAAAGATTGGGCTGAACAACTGGATGGCACCAACATGGAGGCATTGTTTAGTGAGATGGGTATAGCAGATCAAGATTGCCTGATGTTGGAATGCGATGTGTTAGCTGACTACACCAGGTTGATTGTGGACATGGCTGCCAAAGAAGTCAAAAATTAAACCCCAGAGTCCCTTGCATCGTATGATGCTGGTTTTGAGTCCAGATCTATCATGTATGAGTCTATATTTCCCTTTAATAAGTTGGATGTTGAGTTGGAGGGGACAACTGTCTGTGCATCCTCTCCTGCTGCTTTTGATCTTGTAATCTCGTTTCTCAATATCAATGAAATGAACAAGATTCTAGTTACTCTACCTTATTTGATTTATTCATATGCTTTCTGACAATTTTGAATTCGACGGGGATGTTCTTAAAGAAATAAAATTTTTAATAAAAAGATAAGAAGAAATGCGCGCTCAACCTATAACTGAAGAAATTTTGTCAATTAATCTGGGTAATGAAACTAATCCACAAACTGTACAAATTGGGTCTTTGTTATTTTTAGTTGAACGTGAGCAATTAATAATCTTATTAAAAGAATTCAAAAATGTCTTTGCATGGTCTTACGAGGATATGCCTGGTATTGATTCCGATATTATCCAACACCATATCCCTTTGTATCCCAATACTAAACCGGTCAAACAACAATTGAGACAGATACGGCCAGAATGGGCTCTGAAGATTAAAGAAGAAGTCACCAAGCAGATCAATGCTAGATTCCTTATGGTAACCGAGTATCCGAAATGGGTGGCCAACATTGTTCCAGTTCTGAAGAAAGACGGATGCATCCGGGTCTATGTGGATTTCTGGAATCTCTATAAAGCCAGCCCGAAGGATGATTTTTCATTGCCGCATATTGAAGTTTTGGTAGATAGTACAGTGGGGCATGCTCTCTTGTCATTTATGGATGGTTTCTCCGGCTACAATCAGATCCTAATGGACCCCGAGGATAGAGAAAAAACAACATTCACTACACCTTGGGGCACATACTGTTATCATGTCATGCCATTTGGTTTGAAGAATGCAGGGGCAACCTATCAAAGGGCTACCACCACTTTGCTGCATGACATGATACACAAGGAAGTCGAGGTGTATATGGATGATATGATAGTGGAGTCCAAGAATCATGATGACACTATTATAGCATTATGAAGTTCTTCGAAAGAATAAAAAAATACAAGATGCGACTCAACCCACAGAAATATGCCTTCGGAGTCACCGCTAGGAAGATGCTCGGATTTATGATTACTCAACGAGGTATTGAAGTCGACCCTTCTAAGATCAAGGTAATCATAGAAATGCCTCCTCTAAAGACCGAGCGAGAAGTTAAGGGCTTCTTGGGCAAGATACAGTTCATTAGTCAGTTCATAGCAAAGCTGACAATCACATGTGAGCTATTATTTCGTCTGCTGAAAAAAGGAGTTAAGTTCCAGTGGGATCAGAAATGCCAAGACGCCTTCGAAGTTGTGCATCAGTATTTGCAAAATTCACCTATTTTGGCTCCTCTCGAGCCCAATAGGCCACTGATTCTCTATTTATCAGTGACTGACTCTGCTATGAAATACATGCTGGCACAAGAAGGAGAAACCAAAATCAAAAAGGCAGTCTACTATCTGAGCAAGAAGATAACTGGATTCGAGATACGATATACACCACTAGAAAAGGCATGCTGGGATTTGGTTAGAGCCTCCTGAAAACTAAAGCATTACATGCTGTCTTTCACAATGAATGTAATTTTCTGAATGGACCCGCTAAAATACTTGTTCGAGAAGCCGACATTAACAGGAAGGCTGGCCCATTGGCTGTTGTTACTGTCAGAGTTTGATATCAAATACTTCACCCGAAAGTCAGTAAAAGGCTAAGCAATGGACGAGTCCTGGTAGACCAACCAGTTAAGGGAGATAAAGACGTAAAATTCTAGTTCTCTGATGAGCAGCTGATGGGGGTCGAGGATGACAAATGGATTCTATATTTTGATGGCACATCTAATTAGTATGGCTATGGAATAGGAGTTTTTCTTGTCACTCCTGTTGAATCACATGTTCCTTTGTCTCTAAAACTTAACTTCGAAGTTACCAACAATCAAGCCGAGTATGAAGCATGCTTAGCCGGGTTGGAGGTAGCTTTAGAACTAGGGGCAAAAAAACTAGAAGTCATTGGGGAATCAGCCTTAGTGGTCTCAAAGGCAAGAGGAGAATGGAA
Source organism: Heliamphora exappendiculata (assembly GCA_034768845.1). Lineage (NCBI taxonomy): Eukaryota > Viridiplantae > Streptophyta > Magnoliopsida > Ericales > Sarraceniaceae > Heliamphora > Heliamphora exappendiculata. The sequence goes on along the minus strand of JAOTRH010085809.1, from coordinate 11,690 downwards.
GGTTAAGGACGTAACGTTAATTCTCTACCATTAAGAGTTGGAAAAGATGATATCGTGCTTCGAATCTGTGGTTTTCACTCATATTCTGAGGATGCAGAACAAGTTCACCGACCCACTGGCAACTTTGGCATCAATGATTGATATACCATCCGGGGTCAGAATGAGGCCATTGATAATTGAACATAAGAGAAAGCCTGTATACGAGATGATAGCCGCAATCAAGAAAAGCACTGATGAACTCCCTTGGTACTTTGACATTCGCAATTTTGTGAAAAAAGGAGAATACCCCAAGTTTGTTAACAAAAAAAGAAAAAAGGGCAATAAGGAGATTATCTGGACAATTTACCATTTGCGGGGAAAAATTTTACAAACGAGGGCATTCTGGAGTCAACAAGCTGTGTGTCAACAGTGAAGAAGGATGAGAGCTGGTGAAAGAGATACATATGTGAGTTTGTGGGTCTCACATGAGTGGAAACATGTTAGCCAAGAAGATCCTTCGACAAGGGTATTTTTGGATGACAATGGAGACAGACTATATACAGTTTGTGCGAAGATGCCATAAGTATCAGATTCATGCAAACCTTATGCACGTCCCCCCATCTCAACTGTATAGCCTGACGTCGCCATGGCCATTCTCAGTATGGGGCATTGATGTGATTGGTAGGGTAACACCAATGGCTTCAAATGAGCACAAGTTCATTTTGGTGGCCATTGATTATTTTACTAAGTGGGTGGAAGCTGCTTCCTACTCGGTATTAAATGCTTCACATGTTGCCAAGTTCATCAGGTAGAATATCATTTGTCGGTACGGGGTCCCTCATAAGGTTATCTCAGATAATGGCTCGCACTTTTAAGGTGAGGTCTTGGGTCTTTTTGAAGAATACTGGATAGTGTCCCACAAGTTGTCACCATATCGACCACAAACTAACGGGGCAGTCGTAGCAGCAAACAAGAATCTAAAGAAGATTTTGTAAAAAATAATCACCTCACATAAAGATTGGTCAGAACACCTACCATTTGCACTCTGGGGGTACAGGACATCGATTAGAGCTTCAACAGGAACCATGCCTTATTCTTTAGTGTATGGGATGGAAGTCGTGCTTCCCAGTGAGGTGGAAATCTCTTCACTAAAAGTAGTGGCTGAGACCAGTATTCCAGAGACAGAATGGCAGAGAAATCGGATGGAAGAGCTGCTTTTGTTTGATAAAAAAAGGTTGCAAGCTCTATTTTATATACAAGGGTACTAAAGAAGGATAGCTCGAGCATTCAATAAGAAGGTCAAGGCCTGGGATCCCAGAGAAGGTGACTTGGTTCTTAAAGAAATCAAGGCTCCCATCTTCTACCCAAAGTGCAAGTTCAAGCCAAACTGGTTCGGGCCGTTTTTGATCAAAACTATCATAACCGGTGGTGCAGTAATTATCTTGGATTTGGATGGAATACGTTCTCCAATCTAATCAACCTTGACCAACTCAAAAAGTACTACCCTTGAAAGAATAATAAAGTTGAAATAAAAACTCGCTGAGTTGAAAATCAAAAAGGCGACCCAAGAAGAAGTTAGAGCAGCCCACAAGGCCGAAAACCCAAAAGGGCGACCTTGGTAAAAGTAAGGACACCACAAAGGAGAGTGTTAATACCCGAGATTAACTAAACCCGAACTACGTTAAGGCCTGATTCCACTTTCTTGGGATACGTACGCAACTTCTTGTAAGAAGTCCGGCCACATTCTTTGTTTTAATCATCTTTGAATTCGAGTAATGATTAATGCAAATTTATCTTTGAGTTTCGATAATAAAGTTGTTTAATTACAAAAATTGAAAAATTTTGAATAACTTGGAACCTTCATAACATAAAGTGGACTATTTCATTTCAGTGTTGGTTACAAATGTTAGTTCTAGACAACTCAAGAGGGGGTGAATTGGGTCTTAAAAAGATAAAAACAATTTTAAAACTTTTTGAAAAACCTTTTAATATTTCAAACAAATATAGCAAGTATAAATAAAGAATAAAGTAATGCAAATATTAAAGAGGTTAAGGATAGAGAAAATGAACCAAACACCAAGATTTATAGTGGTTCGGCTTTTTCCAAGCTTACGTCCACTTCTCAAGACTCCTCTTGAGAACTTCCACTATGATAGAATGCTTCATGGGCGCATTCAAAGCCTTACAACCTCAAGACTTTCTTTAAGAATATCCACCAGCATAGGAATGTTTACAGGCACATTTAAAACCTTACAACCTCAAGACTTCCCTTGAAAATATCCACCAGGATAGGAATGTTTACGGGCACATTCAAAAGCCTTACAACGGCCTTAAGATGATCCTACGAAAACAACCCATGTTTTCTTCTAATCACTCTTGAGCTCTTGTTTGAAGAGTATCACTTACTCACTTAAAGGATCAAGGGTAACTCGCCCTTAAATACAATAGATGAAGGAATCGAAGATTAACTATTTCACTCTCTTTACAAAAGATGGGAATATAATGAGCAATAAAGAGAGAATAGGCTGAAGGAGTATTCAAAAGTAGTAAATGCTTTTCTAATGATGTGAGCTTTGATCTTGAGCAATAGATCAATATCTAGAGGTTCCAGGTCTTGATTAAAGCTCTGAATCTTAACTCCTTTTATAGCCTTCTGAAAATTATAGCCATTAGTGGGTTGTTGGAAGCATTAAACGCACTAAAATCTTCTCGTTGGAATAGTAACAAAATTTGTGTCGACCCATTGAGCATTTGTGTCAACCCTTTTTGTCTTGCAAGCTACTATAACATTTTGTGTCGACCCTTTTTGTTTTCGTGTCGACTCAAATATCTGCAGGAAGTCTCGGTTGATTTGTGTCGACTCATGTTCATTTTGTGTCGACCCTTTTTGTTTTAGTATCAACTAAAAAACTGCAGGAAGTCTTAGTTGATTTGTGTCGACCCTTTTTGTCTAGTAAGCTATTTTTGTGTCGACCCTTTTTGTCTGGTAAGCTATTTTTGTGTCGACCATTTGTTGTTTTGTGTCGACTCAAAATTTTAATACCTGAAACATCTTCAACGAACATGTTAGGGTGTTAACTCATTTGTTCAAAGATTTTGACACACTTGATACATCAAGTATTCTTTGCCTTAAAGTGATAACTCAATTATCAATTGGTCAACACACAATATTCTTATTCAAGAATACTTAAGTGTTAATCCATTGAGAGATGAGTCATCTCATATGACTAAAGGTGTTAACTCATTTGTTCATTTTATATCAACACTACATTTTTAAAAATATTAAATAATATTCTTTTAAATCAATTTATTTTTAAAAAATAAATTATGAAAATTATCAAAATCTAAATAAAAAGCCCTTAGGCTAACAACAAAGTTTTGAAAAAAAAAAGGGTGGGCGCGCAAGTTCCAAACTCTAAAACTAATAAAAAAAGGCTATGAAATCTGAAAAATAAAGCAAGTTCCTCAAAATTTTCTCCTCTTCGCTTCCTGTTTTTCTTCTTCTTTGTCTGGTTTCTCTCTGTCTTAGATCAGCCATGCCTTGTACTCGTCAGGAAGTTCCGGGCACAGCAATGCCTGCATCTCCATCAGGGAACGAGATAGCCAAGCCTCTTGATATTTCGTCAGAAATGGGGTCCGCAGTGAAGACTAATATAAACGGCCTTGAACACCTTGGAAGATAATCTGACTCTGACCAAACTGAAGCATGATTCGGTATGGATAATAGAAAGTGGATAGTCGTAAGCCGATCAGCAGGACGCCGGGATGGTCCATAGTAGTCAAAGTCATGGTAGGGATCCGCCACCAGGAACACTGCCAAGTAATGTTTGGGCCTGACAGAGAAGAGAGATACTGCCGCCAAGATGCCTCAGTACTGTATATCTGATAATAAGGGCGGTAGAGGAAAGTTGCAGCATTGTACCTGTCTATGGGTGATTTCTGCATAAGGTTCACCTTTTTCATTAGCCAAATCTGCAATAGAGATTAAAAAAGTAAAGCCAAAGAGAAATCAGTAAGAGGAAAGTTGTGCAAGAAATAAACCAAAGAGGAGAGGATTAGAAAGGAATCTCAGATGGCCGATGAGGATTACGAGATGGACAGAGGATATGATGATGAGCCCTTGAAGCCCAAACTTGAACTGGATGAAGGGGTAGAAGGGGACTAGCTGGGGAGCAGACAGGGTGACCTCAAAAGACATCAAAGTATATGAAAAAATATGAGCGTGCAAGAATTTTGGGTACAGTTTGGCATGAGCGCACCCGTCATAGTTGAGTTAGGATGAAACAGACCGCCTTGAGGATGCAGCAGAAGGCCCCTGACAATGGCCCGGGCAGTGGATGAATTGATCATGGAAGAGGCAAGTGGGAGGTGGTACTACAAACATGCTTGAGATTGCAACGAAGGAACTCCTACAGAGGAAGATACCCTTCACGATTCATCGCTACCTACTTAATGGAAGTTATGAGGACTGGGGAATGGGTGAATTGATCGTCAAAAACTCATGGAAGAGACAAGTGGGGGGCAACTATCAAAGGCAGTGTGTTTTTAGCCAACAGTGTGTGGATAAGAAAAAAATGCTGAATTTACTTGAAGAAGCAAGGGACTGCCATCAAAAATAGTAGTCTCGCCACGGTGAATAGCGTCTAAGCCAATCAGTGTCTCGACCAGAACCAGCGGGACAAAGTCTTTTCTCGACCACATCTGACCCGCAATGTCAACCAGTTGGCAGCTGACTCATCCATCAGAAGGAATGAGAAGGTACTGAGCAAGGAGGCAGAAACATATGGCATAGCGACGCCGTAACTTAAAGCCAAGATCACTAAGATTGCTAGTGGGACGAAATCTGTTTATGATCCAGGGGATATCGAGATAGTCATCGAATATCAAAAAGGAAGCCTCCATCTTGGACAAACCACAAAGTTGTATTATTTGCTGACAGTTAGAAAGGAAAAAAGTTGGTGCAACTACAGATTTCCTCGAGGTTAGATCTCGAATGGCAGCAAACTCATCTATAGTGGGGAATAGCTCCTCCAAACCAAAATGAAAAACATGGGTTTGCGGGTCCCACAATTGAGCAGCAACTTTCACAGTTGAGCAGTAACTTTCAGTAATGGTCCGTTGATCTTTACAGTCATCAAGGGAAACAGAGAGTTGATATCGAATGAGGCGAAGTTCAGACGTTCAATATGTGAAAATTCCTCAACCCATGCGGAAAGTGGGACATAGAAGGAAGCCATCTTGATGAAAGTGACAGAAAATGGGGACCCTAAGGGCTGTATTTATAGGGCATGAGAACGTTAGACGTCAAAAAGTTCAGAATAGTTTACTTCATTTAAAACCATGTTTAGAATTGTTTAGGTTATCTTAGTTATTTGATGATATTGTTAGCAAATTCATGTTCACTTTTAGTAAAATTTGAGTTTAGTGACTTTTTAGCATATCGGTGTTCTCTTTATTTGAATCATGTTAATTTAAGTTATTTTGGTGACATTGCATGCAGGTTTACTCTATGTATCTTTTAGTTAGAAATTGCATGCCGTAGGACTTAGGATTTTTCTTTTGATACTTGTTTTATTTAGCACTTTATATACATATGTTATATATTTTTTCTATTTGATTTTGAATGTTCTCTCTTTGCCCTCATCTTCTGTATTTGTATATATTTGAGAAATCTAATTAAGAACCAATGATGATTAGTAAAGGCCGAACTCATGGTTGGGCGAACGGGGTGCTTAACACCTTTCTCGGTTCGTACTTTATCCCTCGAACCCTTATTTTCTCTGGTTAACGTTTTAAAGATCAGTAGCTTATTTTTGTTTTTCTTGATTTTTCTCAAAAACCAAGTGGCGACTTCATTTTCAACAAAAAGGGTTTTCAAAATTTAGTTTTCAAGGTGTTAAAATGTTTTCTAAATATTTCTTGAATTTCATTATTTTTCAACTCAAAACCCCATATCTCGACACCACAATAGGCATTAGGGCAGCATCGAGATCCTCTGATATGCTTTGATCTGTCTAAAAAGTAGGAAGGACATGGCCACAATCTTTAAAGGTTGTGGCCGCGAACAAAATGTGCGAAGCATGACGGCCGTGACTTTCAAAGGTTGTGGCTTATTGTAAGATCAAAAAAGGATCGCGACCATGAGGATCAGAGTTCACGACCTGGTATAGGATCATAAAAAGGACACGATCGTGGCCTCGGAAGGTCAGAGCGTGTTCTAGGATCATAAAAAGGTGGCGACTATGATGATCAAAGGTCGAAACTTGAATGTTTAAGAGGATATTGGGTGTTTTCTTAGATTTTGAGTCGAGTTCTTGATGTCATAATTGATCAGAGGTATCTTTCAATGCATCTTCATCATTGGAGAATGCTCAGGACGATTGTCTAAGATATGGCTTGGCAAATTGGGGTGTCTATAGTTGCACCTCATTGACAGAGTTTACAATAATCTGTGGTGCAAATGAATATCAAAGTTCTAGAGAAAAATCCCTTTGACTAAGATGTCGATCTTAAGCACACACAAAAACATACAAAAAATCATAGTCGAACTCGAACTTCTATTGAGCTTCCTACGTATCCCATTGCAAAAGATCAGACCAAACAAAGTTCATGGGCCAATGCATATGATGCAGACAGGCAAATCATGATGCATGGTAGATAATTCATGATGTAAACGGGTACTATCATGATGCAAACATACATTGAAGCCAGAACTTTAAGGTCAAAACATGGATTGAAGAACGTCAAGGATCAAGTTTATGTCATGAATAAGACCAAAAAGTCAGTTTAAGGTCATGAGAAGGACTGAGAAGGGTGTTAAGGTCTTGGACAAGACCGAGTTAAACTGAGATCAGTTTTAAGTCATGAATAGGACTAAAGTGTCAATTTAAAGTCATGAGGATGACCGAGAATGGTTTAAGATCTTAAACAAGAACAGGCTGAATGGAGATCAATTTAGGTCATGAACAGGGCTAGGGAGTTAGTTTAAGGTCATGAGGAGGACTGGGAATGGTTTAAGGTCTTATACAAGACCGGGATGAACTGGGATCAATTTTAGGTTGTGAACAGGACCGGGGAGTAAATTTAACTAGGAATGATTTAAGGTCTTAAACAAGATCGAGCTGAACGGGGATCAGTTTTAGGTCATGAACAGGACCGATGAGTCAATTTAAGATCATGAGGAGGACCAAAAATGATTTGAGGTCTTAAACAAGACCAGGATGAACGAGGATCAATTTTAGGTCATGAATAGGACCGGGGATTCAATTTAAGGCCATGAGGAGAAACAAAAACGATTTATGGTCTATCCTTCTTAGACCTCGAATAGGGCAAAATAACAAGGATTTTGGCTTAAATAGGCCAAAACAAAGGTACGGATTGAAACTTACGGCTAGTTAGTAAAAACACTACAGCTGTGCTTTTCGGATGTTGCGACCGTGAAATAAAACCCAAGGTTTGTTACGGCCGTAAGGAAGGGAGTTCACAACTTACTCTCAGATGCAACGACCGTTACATTTAGAGGAGGTAAACCTCACAGCCGCGGGGTCACTGTAAACTTAATAGTTTTGGGGTCTTTTGAATTTTCATTAGCGGGGATCAGTCCTTTCTCACTATCTTTCTCAATTCTCTCTCGTACCTATCACTCTCATCTCTCTACTTATTCTCTCATCTCTCTCTCGTTCTCCTCTCTCAGTTTTCTATCTCAACTCCCACCCTTGTATCTCTATTTTCTATTGATCCCTCACCATGTATTTTCTTTCTCTCCTCCCGTTATTGTACTTTACCGTTGTTGGCGTCAGCAGTGAGGGTGACGGTGACAGAAGTGGCGCCGTTGGTGGCAGCGACGAGGGAGGTGGTGGTTTTAATGGTGATGCGGGCAAAGGAGGCAGCGACGCCGGTGGTGTGGGTGGTAGAGATGCCGCCAGCGGTGGTGGTGACGCTCCTGAGGCCGTAGCTGCACACTAGCTAGAGGGTGCTTGTGGCCGGAATGCCAGAGCATCTCGACCCCTATGACCTTCTTTGGTATTGGCACAATGTTGGCTACCTACTTTAGATACTCGGTGATTACGAGAGATCCAGCGCTAATCTTCTTGGTCACTTCTTCCTTGATCTTGAGGGCCTAATCTGGTCTTATCCTTCTGAGCTTCTACTTTACAGGTTTAGCATTTAGATAGAGAGGGATTTGATGTTGCACGATGTCGTGATCGATTCCAGGCATCCCTTCGTAAGACCATGCAAAAATATCTTTAAATTCTTTTAATAAAATGATTAACTGCTCACGTTCTTTTGAAAATTGCGTGGAACCGATTTGAACCATCTACGAATCCTTTTCATTATTAAGATTTATTAAAATCGTTTCTCTTATTATGGGTTTAACAAGCATTTTTTTCTTCTTTTTCAATTAAAGATTTTAATTCTTGGTGGATATCCATCTCGAATTCATCAAATGTTTCAAAATCCATACAAGATATTTGAGGCACAACAAAGTAAGAGCAATTTGAATTCATTTGTTTAATATTGAAAGAGGTTATAGCTTGAGACTCAAATTCAAAGTAAAAAGAGAAATCTCGGATGCTTGTAGGTGCATTCCCCGCAGACTTGCCATTACAGGACTTATTTATAAACTCATATATGATAGACTTATCGAACTCGTCTTTTAACTTTCTAGTTATACTATACATGGAATAAGACACAAAGGACCAATTCTTATGAACTTTAACGGCAACATTAACAAAGAACTTAGTGTAATCAGTAGGCTCGTCAGCAACCATCAATATCACAGCTTTGTCTTCTTCGCTGCCTATACGCATTTGCGACATTTCTTCATTGAAGAAAGAACACATATCTCCTTGCTTCATACAATCTACCCAGACTGCTTTTGTCTTCTTAGTGAATCCCACTTGTCATATTTCCTTCTCTTCTTCACTATGGGATAACTGATGGTTGAAGAGGATTTTTAGCCCTAGGAATTTCTGATTAGTCTCCTCTTCAATCCAAGGCTCCAGAAATCCATAGTAAGGAAAGTCGTCTCCCTCCTTGGTAAAGTGTCACGCCCCAAATACCAGGGTCACGCAAAAGCCCACCCAAATATCGTTTATGAAAATAAGATTTGCAGTTGGAGAACCATCAACTCAAAAATATACATCATTTGGATAAAAATTCTCACAGTTCAACTCTCATAAACTGTAAACATGCATTCTCATATATGAATAAATATATCGCCTCTAGGCGTACAAAACTCGCCTTCTGAAATAGGCGTCACATATAAAAGTATTTGTCAAAACAGGAAAACTACTACTAGTCTTCCGCCACCACAAGAATCTAAGTCAACTCCTCATGCTCACCTGAAAAGGTTTTACAGCAAAAATCTCACACCGTGAGCTGAAACCTAATAGAATATAGACGGTAAAACTGTAAAACAGGCTATGTAATTACACACACACACAGGCTCTACCACAGGAGCTAAAAAGGTTTTCCTTCCAAAATTACAAGTTTTTCATCAGACTAACACGAGTCTCAAAAAGGTTTTATCTCATAAAATTTCACATTTTTCATCCTTTAAACTATGCAATCATCCTAACATATATCATGCCACCGTTAAGGAAAAGTTGTAATAAAACAGTAAGCTCCACTCAGGCCACACAGCCGAGGAGAAATATCAAATATAATCCTATGTACTGACTCTACTACATAGACAAAGGTAACAACTATAGACTCATGTCTGTTATCCCAGTCCTGAACCACTTAAGGCCTGCTAGATAATGACAAGTTCTATACAGAACTACAACAACAACGCCATTCACGGAGGCAATCGACTCTTTACGAATTTTCACGACCAATGGAGGAAGCATCAAAAGCTTAATTTATGGATTTTCATGGCCGAAGGTACAAAGAATCTACACTGCTCAATTTACGGGGACTAACCCGAAGGTACAGAGCGCCTACGCTGCGCACGTTTTTGGACTTCCACTAACGAGCAATAGAAGCCCAACTCAACACTTCTACTATCACGGTACATCTATGGAAAACATTTAAAATCCCATCGTAGCTCAACTACGAAAACTCAAAAATAGTTTATACAACACATGTATAAAAGTGATCCAATCATCAATATGGAGATCCAAAATCATTTTCAACAAAACGTTTGAAAGATGAGACTCAACCCCGGGAGTTAGCTCAAAACTTCCAAAAAGATGCCTTTCACCATTTTCACAAAACACCTCATTTTCAAACCCCCTTTTGAAAACTACGGATACCATGTACCCGAAACATGGATACAACCAAGAAAAGGTGTAAAAACCTCACTTTTATCCAAAACCCTGGTTTACACATGGAAATCACATTTAATGTATTTTTTATTCGGTGAAAACACATATAATTACATATATCACCCTTATACAGCAGTAGGGTCTAGAATCCTACCTCAGAGAGTTAAGAACTCGATGTCTCAAAGCTGAACAACGTCAGAACAAAAATTCGACCGGATGGATGCGAAGCCCTCGACCCCGATAGCAAGGATCCATAAAGGATCAAACACAAAACCAAGTCCTGGGCCCTCAAAGCTAGAGAGAAGGCAGAAAAAAGGGGAAACTTAGCTCTTAAGAAATGTTTTTCCTCAAAAACTCCACCACTGGGATATTTATAGAAACGCTAAAAGGTTCTGTTCAGTCGACCAAACCCCTGAGTTAAGTTGACCGAACCCAAAATTTCCTGTTCAGTTGACTGAACCAAACCCTTCAGTCGACCGAACTGCTGGGCAGTGTGTTTTTCGAGAAAAAGCAAGGTTTTTGGTCCAAACACAAGCCAAACAAACCTCTACCAAACCCCAAAAAGCATGTAACACATATATGCATGCTGTTCTACAATTTTAAAGCATAACTCATGCATCGAGGCTATTCATATACTGGAATAAACACGTCATGTATATAAAAACAACTCAAAAAGAAAAGGTTCAGGGTCTCACAGCTCTCTCCCTTTAAGGAATTTTGCCCCCGAAATTCGCAACAAGGTCACGAGGTAAAAAGGTATGGGTATCTAGCACGCATCCCAGACTCAAGCTCCCATGTCGCTTCCTCAATCCCGTGATGAAGCCACAGGACCTTGACATAAGCAATTGTTCTCCCCCGTAACACCTGCTCCTTTGCATGTAGAATCCTCACTGGACGCTCCTCATAAGTGGCATCCTCATCAACCTGCAGCTCAGCCCAATCTGGCACATGTGAAGGAATAGGCTCGTACCTCCGAAGCATAAAAATGTGGAACACATTGTACACAGATGCTAACTGAGGTGGCAAAGCCAAACGATATGCGACCTCTCCAACTCGGCCAAGGATCTCAAAGGGTCTAACGAAATGCAGTGATAGCTTCCCGCTACGACCAAACCTCATCAAACCTCTACGTGGTGAGACCTTCAAGAACACATGATCCCCCACTGCAAACTCCAAAGGTCACCTCCTCTGATCTGTATAACTCTTCTGGCGGCTCTGAGCTATCAGTAGGCGCTGGCGAATCACAGCAACCTTCTCTATCGTCTCCCGTACCATGTCGGGTCCCAATACTATGGTCTCTCCCACATCTGTCCAACATACGGGCGATCTACACGGTTTACCATACAAAGTCTCATACGGTGCCATTCCAATACTGGACTGATAGCTGTTGTTGTATGCAAACTCTGCCAACGGTAGATGATCCTCCCACGAACCTCTGAAATC
>JAOTRH010085798.1:0-16873 GCA_034768845.1 Heliamphora exappendiculata | reverse complement strand
CATATTACTGTAACTTGTTGAAAGTTAATAAAAATGTATTTTCTGGATCACTGAGCATGTAATTTTATTATGGCGTTGGATTATCTCTCAACACATTTATCATAAACAAAAACTATAAAGTTACCAAACGAGGTCTAGACGTTTATGTGTTTGTTTATTAGGTAGCAAGCAACAATCATACGACTATTTTAGTGTGATTATTTTTGTAGGATAATTAGTGTACTTAGGTTTTATTTGTTTTTTTTCCAATTAAATTGGGTTTAAAGTTTTTTGGATTAAAGCCAAATTAAACTTTAATTCTTATTTCTCAATTTTAATTTTTTGACTTTTTAATTATTGACTTTTAGCCTTGTTATCTTTTTACTTATTAAAAGGAAAAACTCTGGGTGCTTCCATTATATAACAAAAGGATTCCCGAAACAGAACCCGGATGAAAGATACTTTTTATTTAAGAAAATAAAGTTTCATACCCAACCCAGGCGAGACAGCTCAAGCAGACCCACCACCGCTCGGGCGGCCACATGATTGAGGCAAAATCATTTCCTCCCAAGTAATAGACCTGCTCGAGCGGTCTCTTATTCGAGACCAAACCAGTAAAAACCCAAATTTAAGAACTCAAGTTCCAAACCAAAAACTTTCTCAAGAAAATGGAGTCCCATGATATAAAATGTAGTTAAAACAAACTTAAAATCATGAAAATCTGATTAAAGCTCATTCACAACCCTTCCAAACCTCTCGAAAAAGATTTAAACCAAACTAAACACCAGGGTCAGCCCTGACCAATTAGTGGCCCTAAGCAGATATTTAAAAATGGATCCCATATATTTTTATATTTGTAAATTAAAAAATATTATTTTAAAATTTTAATAGGATACAACTGTCATGCTGATTCATATTTCACCAATGTTTAGATTACAACTAAAATAATACCAAACAAAAGAAAAAGTTACAATATCACAATAAAATAAACAAGTTGAACCAATAATAGCAAATAATCACTTAAATACTACCCTTCTAACTTTTTTTATCGCAAAATTACTAATTAATATTTCATAATCAAACTTATCTACCATTTCTTTTTCAATAGACAATATTGTCAATTCATTCAGTCTTTCTTGTGACATAGTTGATCGCAGATAAGATTTGATCAACTTTAATTTTGAAAAGTTTCTTTCCCCTGATACAACTATAACATGTATAGTTAACAATATTCTGTATGCAATTCATGTGTTTGGAAAATAACCATACATTAGGTTCAAATAATTCAAAACTTTAATTGGTTTCTTTGTTTCTTTTGGCAGAACTTATTTCAAGATCTTAAATTTAGAAAATAAATTTCTCCTATTAATATCAGAAATCCCATCATGTTTCAAAGAATCTTCAAGATTTGTGCGATCATAACCTCCACAAATATAGCTTTCCTATACTTTTCAAGAAAATTAATTAGCCCTTTTAACGGATCTATAGCCACATGTATATGCATGTCTTCACTTTGAAAAATTTTACTAACAGAATTAACCGCAAATAACAAATTGTGCTAAACAATTATGTCAACCAAGAACTCAAAATTCTCAATTTCATGTGTTATCAGAGATTCTGCTTCACTCTTTGTTTTGAGATTTTTACTAGTATTTGTCATGTGAATTAAAGCATCTCTTATTTGTGAAGCTTGATATCTTATTGAATTCTCCAAATTTTCAACAAAATTTGAATTCACTTCTTGTTTCTTATTACAAAAACACTTTTTAAGAGCTCCCACTTAAAAATTGAATTAATTCTTTTACTTTTTTTTCTTTTTTTGGATCCAGACAAATATTTTTTAGGAGGTATTTATTTTTTAAATTCTACAAATAAAAAATAAACATGAGAAAATAAAAATAAATTTTGCAAATCAACATGAAAAAATTATTAATGCCTAAAAGTTAAACTCAAATCATATAACACAGTAACAATAATGTAAATAAAAAAATAAATACATAAAATGATAATAAATCATAAAATGATAATAAGTGATAACTGAATCAAGTGATAAATCAAAGGATAATAAATTACCTTTAGTAGACTTAGGGCAGTGTTTGGATTTGAGTTTTTTTGAAAGTGGACTTTTTTAATTTAATATATATTGTTTTAGATTTGTATTTGAGTTTTTTTGGACTAGACCCCTTATTTTTAATTAAATTTTAATTTTTTAATATTATACAAAATATAGTAAAAAGTATTATACATTTTAAGATTTCATTTTCTTAGCAAAAATTGGGCGCCCAAAGTGGTTGTTTTGTTCCCCAAACAAAAGGGTCAGCCCTCCTAAACGCCCATCAAATTCACCATTTTCACATCCAACCCGTAATTTGTAGATTTTTCTCCAATTAAGCATGGATTTTCAATCCTCATGAACTTTAATCACGCATCAACATACAAAACCCCCCTTACAATTCAATTTGTTTCCTCAATTCCACAATTAAACTCAATTTGCTCATCAACACCCAAAATGTCTATACTTCCCTAACAACTAGGGTTTCAAATTTAAAGATCATCCCAACATAAATAATCACCCAAGCCCCATTTAATTCGATTAAATTCATCATATCTTACTCTACACACCCCCAAAGCCCTATTCTCCAACTCATAGCAACTAGGGTTTTACAAAAACAAGAGTTTTATGCCATGATTCTCAATTAAAAACAATTAATACTAGTTAAAAGTTTTACTTTTTGAATTAAAAATTCAAAATTCTAACTCAACCCGAATACCTGCCGAAGGACCTAAACTCACCAAATCGTAAATTTACTCAGTTGGAATCATAATTCTCGACGCCTAAATAAACGTTTGTTCTCGCTATTTTGATCGACTCCAAGCTTAAGAGTTCCAATCTTTAGAGGGAGAGAAAATGAAGCCATGAACTCCAAGCTCCATCCATGTAGTTGAAAGAGAGAATGAGAGATGAGAAAAAGAGGAAGAAACGTGGGAGAGGAGAAAGATAGAATACTTGGGCCTAGTTTGGATTAAATGTTACGAATTTTTATTATTTTTGTTTTTTTTGAATTTTTTTCAATTTTTAACTAATTTTTTTACTTTTTCAAATTATCGCGGTGAGATGAATTCAAAAGGTTAAAAAAATTAATTAAAAATTAAAAAAGTCTACTCAAAACGAAAACATGTAACATAAAATTTGGCTTATTGGTTATTTTAGCTTATTTTTGTCTTTTTTAAAATTTTTTTATATATTTTAATTAAAAAATTTTACTTTTTCAACACGTCTCAATAAGAAGAGTTTAAAAGTATAATAATTTGACTAAATGATGAAAAAAGTTTATTGAAAACAAAAAATATACAATGGCCCAGTTTGGGTAATATGGCTTATTGGCTTATAAGTCAAAAATAAATTATGTCACCCAAACAAAACAAAAAAGTCAAATTTTAAGCTAATAAGTAAATAAGTCAATAAGCCAAATAAGCTAAAAATCACTCAAACGAAGTGACTTATTAAAGCAAATAAGCCAAAATAAGTCAAACGGAATAGCTTATTTGTGTCACCCAAACAAATTGACTTATTTGTATTTTGGCTTATTTACTAATAAATAAATAAGTCAATAAACTAATCATCCAAACATGGCCAATATCAAATAAATAAATAAGTAATTATCCACACAGGCCCTTACTCTTCTAAAGTGGCTTAAGGGTGTTGGGCGCACACACGCACACCTTCCCTCACACCCAATTACCAAAGTGCCCCGAGCTCCGACACAAGATTAAAACATAAGATTATATCTAAATTATCCCAAAATTAATATTTTTAATATACATTAACCCAAAATTATTTCTTTTAAAATTAACGCCGAATTAAATTTTTCAAATCTCTACGCACACAGGTGATCTAATAAAGCTCAATATAAAGGTATAAGGCTCATTGGCCATACTTATATAACGAGCATGCAAGCTCAAAATTAATACTTTACTAGTAAATTATCACATAATATTTAATTACCAAAAATTAAAATAGGACTGGATTTCACAACTCTTCCCCACTTAGAAAATTCTGTCCTCCATATTCAACGCGTGTACTCGAATCACCATTCATCACATGCATTACTAACGATTTCAAAAGCAAAACGCCAAATGATCCTTCAACAATAAAGATGCCACCGCATCTTCGTATCCAAGAATAACATACTACCACATAAACACGTCCTTACGAGATAAACATTCACATTGACTGTCTCCGCGATAAAGTGCCAATTCTAAGGTTATTCAAATGTCATTGAATCAAGATTTCATTCACATCACCAATCTATCGGGACATAACCTATATTGAATGTGCCTAATCCAAAATGAGTAATCACATAGCACAATTGTCAGCCACAACTAGAACCGGTTTTAAATAAACTTTATTCTTGTCCACCTTAACCAAGGCTTTTACTTAAGATACCATGCATCTGGTTCATCTTTATCCTCACACATACACCTAGGATTGCTTTTGTGAGCAAAACATACATTATCGAACATTGAAACCGTTCACAGGAATCATACGCATCCCACCTAAAATGCTATTTGACTTTAAGTCTTATTTTTCAATTTTAATTTTTTGACTTTTTGATTATTGACTTTTAGTCTTTTTATGCTTTTACTTATTAACCTAAACTACTGTCGTATATTTTTAGAAATCATGTAACTTTTATTATACATATATGTCTTTTCATAGAAAAATATATATTTTTTAAACCGACTTGTCGAAATCTATCAAACAGCATCGATATTGAATACAAAATTCTATAAAAGTAAATTTTAAAAATTATGATAGTTTTTCTTTTATATTAATGCATTTTTGGCTTATTGCCTTATTATTTTTTAACTTAAAATTATTTTGCAGTCAAAGTTTTTTTTGACTTATGGCCTTTTGCTTTAAGTTACTCTTGGAATTTACCAAATAATTTTTTACTTATTTTGATTTAAGTGCCTTTAAGCAAAAATTCTCACTTAAAGTGTCTAAATAAGAATACAATAATCTAAAATACATTATTTTTATTTTAACATGAATTTAATAGAATTATTATAAAATTATAAAGAAGTGGAATAATAATAGCCCAGAGATTTTTAAACCCCCCCGTGTAGTAGAATAGTAGTAGTTTTTAAGGTAAGGAGCTTATGGTAATTAAGAGGATTAAAAGAATAGTCCAATTCAATTCTCAATTTGATAAAATCAAATAAGAAATTATATAATGTTATTTTTATATAGTGTAATTTCACCCATTTTAATCCTCAAATGTAGAAAGTCATAAAAATTTTTAACAAAGCGATCTAAAATGTTGAAATCCAAGTTATTAGACTATAAATTATACAATATCATGTGTGGATAGAAATTGAATTGGTATGCTGTCACTGTCACACTCTACTTCAGAGATAACTATATGACCTTTTTAAAACCGAATAAAATTTATTTGTAATCATTTGCTTATGAATATAATTACTTATAAATACGGCATAATAAAAGTAATAATTTTGCTTTTTTCATACAAAAATACTAACTCATAACCCTCTAGATAACAATTGATTAAATATGCCAAATCTTTATTTATTACAAAAACACAACAGATTACAATTTATTAAATTCATACAAAGATTTGTCTCACTCCTCAACCCATTCTACTAAATATAAAAATTTAAACTCAGCAGTGGATCACGTTCTCTTGCACACTTGAAAAGAAAATACTGTAGAGGTATGAACTATTAACTTGTTTAGTGAATACACAATCTCATGATAAAAAAAAATATATATATATATATATAAATAAAACTGAACAATCACAACAAACCGTTACACATTATATCTACTATATTTCATCTCCAAGATAATTTGTAATTGGCGTGTAAAGAATACATGGCTGCTGCAATCTTAATAATTGATAAAAATCTGTCCCTCTTAAACATCGATTACTGCAATCCTAATAACTGATATAAATCTATCCCACTTACACATGGATTGATTTGTCTCAAGATCAATCAATTCCACAAGATCGAAGATCACTAATGAATATCTATTCAAACGGATTGCCTTACTATTTTAGGATCTTAATTTTAACAAAGGATAAATAATATAATAAGTAAAAATAATAGTTAGTGAATAATCAAAATAAAAGATATATAAAATAAGAAATGGATATTAAAAGTAAAAAAATAAATACAATATTTTTATAGTTTAGTCATGTTATTTTTTTAAATGTCTTTATTTTATATCACATAATGCTTTGGACTACTCAATCACAACCTAGAATATATGTATGGTAATTTTTTATAATTTGAATAAAATTAGATATAGTGTGAGAGATAAATAATACTGAAAAATTTACATACTTTTTATGTCATAAAATTATGAGTAATTGTATATTTACCGTGAGTAATTCATGTTTAGATATAGCTAGTGACTCAATCAATACCTACTACTACTATTATAGAAGTATAGTTTATCGTTAAAAAAGAAATAAAGAAAACTCAAATTGTGGTGCTACTACTATTATAGAAGTATGGTTATAATAATACCATGCATCAAATATTACTAATTAGGTTTTGGCCAGATTATTAGTTCAAATTTCACGAAAGAAATGTAAAAATATTAAATTGTCGGACAAAATTTGAGCTCTTATTTGGCATTTCTAAAAAATTAGTTTTTTCATAAAAATATTAACTTTTAAGCTATAGTATTTGACATTTTAAAATGCTTAATAGTTTTTTTCACTTACTTTTTCAAGTGAGAAAAAAGCTAAAATGTCTTGAGCTCTCTATTTTTTCAAAGTACAATGAGTCTGATACCCTCTCTTCAAAACAGAAAATGTCGTGCAATATTCTAAATACTAATCGTTTAAAAGTAAAAAAATAAAAATACGTCAGATATTTTAACAACAAAAAACTATCCTAAATAATTTATCCCAAAAACTGACTCTTTTATTAAAAAAGCTATACTTTTTAAAAATTAATTTTATTAACATTCCAAACAAATACTAAAACAAAATGGTCCACATATAAGTGTTCGTTTGGCAACTGGATTTTAAGCTAACTTTTTAACTTTAAGCAATTTTAAGCCAAAAAGTCAAAAGTTTATTTGACTGGAAAATTAGTGACTTTTAAGCGACCAAAAAAACCAAATAAGTCGGATGTGAAATTTCAAGATTTTCTTTCAGCCTAAATTAAGTTTTACCAAACAAAAAATTCAAAAAATCAAAAAGCTAAAAAGTCAAAAGATAAAATAAAAAATTGTTATCAAAAAAACCAAAAAAGCAAAGGGTAAAATTAACAATTGTGATAAAAAAATTTGAAAAATCAAAAAACTAATAAAGTAAAAGCTGGGGATTAAAAAACAAGGCTATTTGACTTTTTAAACTTTAAGCCAAAAAATTCAAAAGCCTAAAAAACTAATTTTAAGCCAATTTTCCAAACGAGGGCTAAGTTTTTCCCGCCCAATTCCATCCCCAATCCCGTTAACAAAAAAATGCATGTGTATGCAAATATGAAAAAATGGGGAACCCAATTAGATTGCTTGGGTTTCACCATCAACACTTTTGTTTCTATTTTTTTTTTTGCCCCCTCCTCTCTCTCTCTTTTTATTTATTTTCTGGATCTCTTTATTTGTAATTTCAATCATCACTCCCACCTGAGCCAGGTGCCATATGTTTCATTAAAACAATGCCAAATAATTGTATATCTTTTCTTTAATGCACTAGCATTTTAATTTTCCTTTTCAAATGAATTCTTGTATTATGTTACTAATATGGAATAAGGGGATATATATTCCTATGAAAATAGCCTATTCTACTTTTTTTTTTTAACATTGGATGTCTATAAATGAGATATTTTAGCTAATGATAGAATGAAAAATGCAAATGTTTATCATTGGTCATTTATTTTTTCTTTTTAATTTTTAAAAATCAAAACAAATAAAGAATGGTATAAATTTGTCAACCACGATGTCATACCTAATCATCTAGTATCGGGAGATATCAGTTTGAACTACTACCTCAGTTATGGACAAGGACAGACCTAAGAGAAGAGTGGCGGAGGCCATGACACCTCCCAATATTTTCAAAAGCTATATATATATATATATATAATATTATATTTTCAAAGCAATAATATTACATGGCTCCCTTTTGTTAATTTTATTTTCTAATTTGTTGTTAACTATTTTATTATATTATATCAGGACATCACTTTTTGATATTATATTATATCAGAGCACCCAAATATTTAGTACTACCACTATGTGTTTCAAATGACTTGTTTGCCATACACAAACATTTGTACACTATCAATTTTGTGTGTGCATTTGGAATCTCCAAAAAATAAATACTGAAGGATTACATTAAAATTCACTAAAACTAAAAGTATCAAAAGCTCAGGGTGGGAAAGCTTTAGTTTTTTTAGATAGGAAAAGGTTTGTTCATTAATTAATTACTATGTGATTATCAAATCTGAGCACTAATTGCATGGCTAATTATTTCCATATGTTTTTTTTTTAATTACAAAAAGTATACATAAAATATTTTGATAATATGAGGGTATGATATTTCTTTTATGACAAAGTGGAAACACACTCTCATGGGATATAATTGCAGTCCATGCGTATGCTTAATGATTTAGCTTCCCCTTCTCCTCCCCTATTATGATGTCTCTTCTCTGGCAATCATCTCATCTCCCCCCTGCCTTCCCCCAATTTCACCTTCCTTTCCTCTGGATTGGTTTTCTTTTGTTATTATTAAATTATTTCGTGTCACACCTGAGCGTACAATGTTGAAATTATAAATAAAAAGATAAAAAAATTAGTAAATAAAAATAAAATGAAATTATAATTGCTACAAAACAGTTGCAAAATAGGTGAGTCGGCTTAATTTTTGTATTCACACCGAGCAAAATGTTTCATTGTAATAATATATACTAGCGACCGGTTGCAAGTCAGAAAATAAAACATGACTTAGGGAAGTGTAAATTGTAACATGAGTATCCAAATGGAAAATAATAGTTCGAACATGGATTGTTGAATTAATTAATTGTTTTTTTTTCATGTTTCCATCATTGTATGACAAATTTGTATTAGAAAAATTATAAAAGAAATTTTGTTAGAAGTAATTTGAGTTTTAGGAAGTCGTAATTCGTGTGTATTTTTTAGAAATCAAAAAAAAAATGTGAGCCCACTTAAAAAGGCATTTATACAAAATTTATGGGTTGCTTTAAGTTCAGACCATTAAAGGTGTCGGATTATAATAGTAATAAAGGTGTCGGATTATAATAGTAATAAATAATACTGAGAGAACATAAAATGAAATAGCTCTCTAATTAATGATTAAGAATAAGAACCTGATGAGGTATAGGACGACCAAGCCCCTCGAGTGTTTTCGTACTGACGTACTTGCAAAACAAACCTCCCGGTCAGTGGCTGGCGAGAGGCCCTCTGATGCCCAAATTAGACGAGTCTTGAGAGAGAAAATAGAGTTAGAAAAATAGAGTCATAATCTCATACTTTTACGGTGGGTGAAAAGCAAATATATATATATATATATATATATATATATATAGAAAGAGAGAATGAGGGTTTGTCACCCCTAACCCATGGTTAGGGGATGCTTGGTTAGATTTAGTTCATTGTCAGTTTTTTGCCCCTACAAATACAATAAAGATGATTATTATTGCTATTATTAATGGTCTTTTTTTTCCCTTTATTTTTTTTCCCTCCCCTTCAAGGCTTTCAAAAACCACGCATCTATGCCTTTTTTGGTAATTTAGTTTTAAGTTAGATTTTTTTAAAAGTTATTTTATGCTTAAAAAGTTAAAAGTTCGTTTAGGAAAAGTATGTGGCGATTTTAAATCAAAGGCTTAAAATTCTTTTTAGTCAAAAGGAAATTTTTTTTGCTTAAAGTTGTTATAATTTTTTAAAATTTATTTTTAAATAGTTTTATATTCAATATAAATTTTGTTTAATAGATTTTGACGAATACATTTCAAGAATATAATTTTTATAAAAAATGAGTTTGTATAATAAAAATTGTGATATTTTTAAAAAATATAAAAAAAGTTATGTAAAAAGAAAAAAAACTACAAACTTTTGAGTTTGAAAAATAAAATTTCTTAACTATTTAAACTTTAAGTAAAAAATAAAAAACCTAACTTTAAACTGACTTTTAAACCCGTTGTCAAAGAAGGCCAAAATCATGATCCATGGCTGGCATGGGACACCTCAGGAGTGGTCTGATCCTTCCAACTTTTTCTCTGGAGTTATTGGGCCTATTGGGCTTGAATGAACCAGGCTTTGCACTGCCGTGATCTAGCTATCTCTTATGCTCATAACCACAAAGAAGCAAAAATAGTAGCAGTAAAATGAAGGGTATATTTGGGATTTCGATAAGCGTGTTGAACTGTATAAAATATAATAGGATAGGGGGCCATATGTTTACTTTTGTACTGTGTTTGGAGTGATATGGGCTTAACGTGGCTTATACCATATATGACATGTCAGTGACATAGAAAACAATTATATACACTTTATTAAATGAAAACCAATTAAGTTTATACCAAATTAAAATTGGTATAAGAAAGCATAAGATATATTTTTCAATTAAAATCTTGTGTTGAATTTAATAAAAGATTTATTGAATTTCATCCAAACATAAAATAGGATTGGATATATTTTTAATATTCTCCCACGTAATGACACGATTGGATTAAATTATATAATTATATACTCCCTCTCTTTTTTAGAAACCACCGCCACTTACACCCAAAATACACCCCAATAATAAAAACTGATTTAATTTTATAAATTCTTCGGTTAAAACCACCAATCTTAATGACAATTGTGATTGTTAGTTGGTAATAGTCTTGTTGGTTTGATATCCGAAACTATAAATGTGACACAAAAAGGTAAGATACATATTTTAATGATGAAAAAAAAATTGTTAATTAGTAGCACATTTCTTTCTGTGACTGTTTGAGAGGGTTTCATATGCTAAAGCAATTCAAGTTATTTGAGATTTTCAATCAAATAGTCTCGTAATTGGATCAGTCTACTTTGTTTATCTGCCCACTTTAATAACATTTCTGATGTTATTTTTTATTTTTAACGAATTCAATGCCATGATTAGAAGAAAAGCTACTGGATTAAGTCAGCTAATAATTAGAGAGAGCGAGAGCAAAGACTATATTGGGCATCGTCCATGGCCATGGGGTGATGCCTTTAATCCTTTTGAAAATGATATTTTTCCTTGACAAAGAAAAATACGTGATATGGCACTTTTCCAACTTGAAAAGTAATTTATATCAATCTTAGATCTTGTTCTAGGCAAGTAAATTTGAAATTGAAAATTTTACGAATCCGTCTTGTTCAAAGATATATTTGTTCATTTAACTTGTCAAGTGAATAAATAATACTCATTTTTATTAATTTTAACTGTGAACTCTACTTCTAAATGTGTAGTGAACTCTATAGTGCTAGCCTAGCTCCCTCTTCACCAATTGGTTATTTAGGTCATAACAGAAATTATGTATGGTAAATTTGGGTTTGTGCTTTTGGGCTTGAGCCCATTAAGTTCTGTTCTCTTTGGAAGAAATAAGTGAGGTTTGATAACTTAATTTTAAGTTAATTTTTTTATTTTAAATCATTTTAAATTAAATAAATAAAAATTAGTTTGGTGAGTTTTACTTAATGACTCTATAAAAATGAATTTTAAGTGATTTTAAGTCAAATAAACAACTATACTAAATTACATAATTACCCATTATCTTGTTTGGTAGATTTAGTCAAGTAAATTATATATATATATATTCCAAGAATTATAATATTTTTAACCAAGTTATTATGAAAATTGGTGAAAGGCAAAAATTATAATAATTAGAGTCGTCAAACAAGACAAGAGAAATTTTTTAAATTTTTTTTTTTTAAACATGATTTAAAGTCACTTATCAAATAAGAGCATGGTGGCGCAATCGTTATCATCTTTTTCTTTATAGGGTTTGTGAGACCCCAAACTGATTGGTTTAATAGGTAAAAACTCAGATTTTATTGTTCAAAACTTAAGTTTGAATCTCCACAGTGACTTGACGAAACTAAACTTATATTTCAGTGTCCAAACTACGCGATGAGATTTAAATTTCAATCCTAACATAAGTGCAATAATGAAACTCCTGAGAATGATATTACAACTTATATCAACCTTCTACAAAAAAAAAAAAAAAAAATTAGGGCTTAGCCCTTGTTTATTTATTATTTTGTTCTTTCTTTTTGTTTTTTTACATGATTTTACGATTTGATATATATTAAAATTCTCGTTAAAGAGTCAAAAACAGATAATCACTAATCCTAGTAAAATGTAAAAAGGATGACAAATGACTTGTTTGAAATAATAACTCATTTACTTATTTTTTGTTTATTTTTATTGTTAATAATTATTTTCATTTTTTGGTCAATTATTATGTCTTTTCAATTACTCTAGTTAAGACAAACTAAATAAATAAAAATAATTAATCAAAATATGAAAAATTTTAGAAAGACAAAAAAATGAGTTGATTGAGTAAATTTTATATAATTTATTCTTGGATTCTTTTCATTTAAAATTTTACTAAATTTTATCTTTAGCATAGTCTCTTATATTTTTATTTTTTTCCAAGTTTTTTTCATTTAAACGATTCCAATAAGTTAAAAGTCTTAGTTTAAAAAATTTCAAAAAAAAACACACAAAAAGCCAATGAATTATAATGATTTATTACTAAAATTAATCAATGTAGTGACAATAATATCGCTTTCACCGTTTGAGATTTTCTCTTTAAAATTTTATTGTCCCTCTATCTTTATATATTGGATCCTACTTAAGAATTTTATATTTTTAGATTTTTATACAATTTAAAAAATAAAAAAATAAAAAAAATGGTTAATTTCTCTCCACTTTGCCCTTTTTTTCTTAATTCTTATTTATTCTGATCAATTTTAATCCATTTCATTAACATTTTAATGATTAAAACTGTTTACTTTATAGCTCTTAAAATTTATAATATTGATGTAAAAAGTTAAATTTGGAGATCGTCATTGAAAATTACATTTATTTTTAAAAATAAATAGTATAATTTATTTAACCTTTCATTGTAATTAATTAATTTTTTTCACATTTTTATATTTATTTTTTTACAAAAAATTTAAATAATTAAATATTTTTTTAAAAAATTAAGCAAAACACAAGCTTAGCACACTTGAAAGGGCAAATTGTAAGGTAGTGCTCGAGCAACAATCCTTCTAATAATTTTAATAAATAAAAATCTTTAATATATATTAAATATTTTTTACTTTTTATTTAATAAAAATAGGATAATATTATCTCATTAAATGCAGTTTTATAATATTATTAAGTAATAATAATAAGTAAACAAATATTAAGTGTGTGTCTAGGATAGATTTTAAGTTTAATTTTTAAGAGATTTAATTTTTTTTTAAAAATGAATAAAGAAGTGGGAGTGTTCGGAATAATTTTTTATAGTAATTTTTTTTGCTTTTTATTGAAATGTCTAAAATACTCATACTTTTAGTTTTTAAGTTATAGTGTTTGGAATATTGTCACGATTTTTTTATTTTTGTGAGTATGATCGATTTTTTTATGTAAGAGTATTATAATAATTTTGTTAAAAAAATTAAGATGTTTAGGATATATATTGGTCTTTTTCATTGGATTAAGAGATAAAAAAATTAACTAATTTTTGTAAAAAATCAAACAATACAGCTTAATAGTTGAAATATTTATAAGCTAAATTAGCTTAAAAACTAACCCAAGCATACCCGAAGTAATAATAATAGGTAAACAACAACAACACATGATATTTTGAAATCTATATATATTGGCCCTGTATGGATAAATTGGTTTATTTACTTATTTGATTAAGTTAATTTTTCGTCTTTAGTAATTTTTTTTTATTATTTAATTAAATTATTATATTTTTTAGATTTTTCTAATTGAGATGAGCCAACAAAGTAAATTTTTTTTATTAAAATATAAATTTTTTTTTAAAATAACAAAAATATGCAAAAATAGACCAATAAACCAAATTTTATGAGTTATAACTAAAATAAGTCAATAAGCAAGTTTGCCCAAACAAGCCCATTATTATAATAAAGAAATACTTGTGTTGGTGAACTTTTTTGTAACATTTTATTTTAATAAAAAAACATTTCAAAAGTAATTTGATATTTTTATTATTTATATTATTTTTAAAAATAATTAAGAAATTAAAATGATAAATTATAAATTTTTAATTTTTCACAATTTATTCTCACGCACAAGCGACCGCTAGTACTGAATAATTGCTCACTTGAAACAGCACTATTTTCGGGGGAAGTCAGAGCGTGACGCACGTGTCGCGGAGAAACCCAATCAATCCTTGACTGAAATTAGAGGCCGGCCAAAATCGTAGACAACGGATTCGGGTCAAGGGTTCATTTAAGGCGCATTTCATGTTCATTTGGGCGTTGGTTTCATTTCCTCTTTTATTTTTTGAATTGAAACTCCAACGCAGAGCGCGGGCACCTATCGGACTCCCCTGAGGTTCTCTCCCTCCCTCTCCATCGATTTTCCGCTTGTTGCTTCACGATTGTGCCAATGTAATTCTTCAATGACTCTTCATATATATATATATATATATATATATATATGTGTGTGTGTCTATATATATGCATGTATACACGCACATGTATATCGTTGATCGTTTTCGATCTGGATTTGCCTCTTTCGTTCCGAAATGCTATGCGATTGCATGAATTTGTAGTATGATGTGGATTTTTTAATGTCCGTCAGTGGTAACCTTTACGATTCTGAGAGGTCTGATCTCTTTGTGTCTGCGTGTTTATGTGGAATGTGTATTATTAATATTGATTGGTTTCTACATGGTTTTGTGTATGTTGATGGATGATCTGGACTCTGGATCCCTTTGGTCTGGTTAATTTTCTACGAATCGAACATATTGTGGCGAATTCACGAATGATATACGCGCAATTTCTCTCTCTCTCTCTCTCTCTCTCTCTCTCTCTCTCTTCCCCAGGAGCGGATACTATATCGTCAATGATGGATGGTCGATCCTTGTTAGGAAATGTAGTTCGTTCTTATGAATTTGATACGATTCTGCATTTGAATTCTCGACTATTGTGGCCATTACATTTTTTGAAAATAGCATCGCAAAGATAATGTTATGGTTTGAAATGAAAGCGTAAGTTGATGTGGTGCAATAATACTACAAACCCAGAAAACATTACCAAAAACTTACTCAGAATTCAAAATTAGTGATTTAGATTTGTTTGCAGTATAACCCGCACAATACACAGTTAAATTTGAACATTTCATTTTGAATTCGGGATAATTTTATGAGTTCTTTTTCGGAGACCTTAGAATTACCGGTGGTGCAAAGTTGGGATGGATTCTTTATAATTAATTTGACATAAATTTGCACGACATTGCTCTGTCCTCTGGCCATTTACAGATTTTCATTTGGTGCAAGCTCTGCGGAATGAAAAAATTGGTGGCCATAATCGGATAAGGATAATGATTGATTTTGTTTGTAACGTTTGTTGAAGTGTAACACCAAGAAATAGCATGAAAGCTGTAATCATGTGACATTATCTTCATTTTATGTTTAGTCCCTATTCCTCTCGCACTGAAAGTAATTTGTTATTGGATTTGTGTGAATTAGTTTCGTATATGTTTTTGTTATCTGTCCTTCATTTTGTTGTAGCAAGCATACATCTATTGCATGAAATGGTGTTAGTTAGGTGGTTCAAGGAGCTTTGTCATCAGTGATAAGTGAAATCGGATACAATTCAACAATTTGATAATCAAATCTCCGAATAATATGCAGAAACAAATATCGATTGCTTTATTATGTCATAAACAAATATCAGAAGCCATATATCTAGCTTGTGTTTGCGTAATAAATTGTACTGTTTGAAAGCCAAATTTAGAGGTGCATTTGAAGGAATTGGGTTTAATATGACTGCTTTCAACCATTTTGGATCATTATCATTACCAAGTATTGATGTGAGGGCAAATACGATGTACTCTCCAAATTTGTAGACCGACAAATTATGATGCCTGTTTATTTAATTTAGAGCTTTCCCCCCTTCTTTTACTATCTTCTTCTAGATTTTCTTTCGGAGTTCAACTGTTTTCTAATTCAAAGAGGTTTACTTTCTTTAGCTGTTGGTAGAAGATGGCAGAAGCTGAGGATATTCAGCCACTCGTCTGTGATAATGGGACAGGAATGGTTAAGGTACCAAAATAGGTTTCTTTGTGTTTAGAGTTTCGTGAGATCTTCTGAGCCATTCCTAACTGCTACTTTGTGATATGTGAACAATTTCAATGGTTTGTCTGTTTATTTCTTGGTTCATCTGATGCACTATTATTATTTAGGCTGGATTTGCTGGAGATGATGCTCCAAGGGCAGTGTTTCCTAGCATTGTGGGTCGCCCACGTCACACCGGTGTGATGGTTGGTATGGGCCAAAAAGATGCGTATGTCGGTGATGAGGCTCAGTCCAAGCGTGGTATCTTAACTCTGAAGTACCCAATTGAGCATGGTATTGTTAGCAATTGGGATGATATGGAAAAGATCTGGCATCACACCTTCTATAATGAACTACGTGTAGCCCCAGAGGAGCACCCTGTTCTGCTCACTGAAGCACCTCTCAATCCAAAGGCAAACCGTGAGAAAATGACCCAAATCATGTTTGAGACCTTTAATGCTCCTGCAATGTATGTTGCCATCCAGGCCGTTCTGTCCCTTTATGCCAGTGGTCGTACAACTGGTAAGCATTATAATGAATTCATTACCATGGAAGCATTGAAAGGGAAAATAATGTGCAATAT
>JAOTRH010085787.1:0-16873 GCA_034768845.1 Heliamphora exappendiculata | reverse complement strand
AGAGATGTTCTTCTATTCAAACAGTTAAGAAGAAACTTGCCCTAAATCTTTTTTCTCTCTTTCCTTTTTTTTTATGTTGATTCTTAAGCTTTAAATCCATAAATAAATGTTACTCTGCAAGGAATATTTTTTGATTAATTCTCCATACATACAATTAATATAAATAATTAAAATGTTCGGGTATATCTATTCTTTTTCATTCAGTTTCCTGCCAATAAGCTAGAAAGTCTACAAATAATTTTTCCTCTCGCCCAAAATTCTGACACAAAATTATGTTACATACCATTTGATAAGAGCACGTCAATAATTCGAGGAAATATTCAATATTTTTAGAACAAATCTAGATAGTGTTTTAACTTCACAATTATTAGTGTATTTAGTAGGATCTATAACTTTTTGTTATTATTTTATTCAATATGTGAATATGTGTCATTCAGTGATTTAAATGGAACATTGCTCCAAGAATATTGAATAATTATTCAATTAATGGATTAAAAAGAAATGAGATTATTAGAATTTGGGAATCACAAATTGACGAGCATTTCTCCAGACCCATTAATGTAAATATTATTACAGTATAAACTAAGAGAGATACTACTATGACATTTGGGAAAAGGAGAGTTTTATTAATAAAAGGAAATCAAAAACGATCGAACGGCCTATAATCCAAGAGATGAGAGGCCTTGCAAATATAGTAATAGTTAACAATAGCTAGTCCCCAAGTTAATCCTTCTCTGGTGGAAAAAAACAAAGGGAGAGTGGAGAATGAGACATTTAACTTATGTTATTCAATTGATTTGGTGGTGTTTGACAAAACTATTACTAATAGCTTATAGACCGTAACTTCTAATAGATGTTGTGAGTATTTGATAAAAATTATAACTTGTAACTGAAATAAAAAATAATAGTTATAAGTTGTAGTAAAAACTGTGCATGTTTGAAAAAATTTGTAATTTATAACTAAAATTAGTAACAAAAAATTAAAAATTAGTCGCAGTAGTATTCACAAATACTCCATCGGTACACAAAGACAAAATGTAAGTACCCTGAGCAGCATAACTGAGTAACAAATTCTATTATGCCAAACAAAATAATCTTTTTATTATTATTTTGTTTTTTACTGTTGTTTTGGGCCCAAAAAAAAAAGGTGGAGTTCGGAATTAAGAAGTAGTATTTCTTGTACAAGACAAGATTGTCCCAAAATGCTAAGACAACCAACAAGATTAATTATCTTGCCTCAACAAAATAATAAATAAATAAACAAAATAGGGTAAAAATCACTCACACCCCTTGAGGTTGGAAAAAATATTACTGGCACCCCCTTGACATTTCAAAATCATCAACAACTCCCATTTACATTTGGTTTTTGTATTTCGCACACCAATTTTCATTTAAAATTTTATTACAGAGAAAGATAATTGATTTTTTTGACATTTTTGCCCTCCCTTCCCCCACCCCCTCCCTATTTTCATGTTAAAAAATAAACAAAGGTAGGCTGCCAAAAGTGGCGGAAAATGGAGGGGAAGGGTGAGGGAGGAAGGGAGGGGGCTCCAGGTGGTGATGAGAGGTGGTGGTGGTGTGTATGGAGAGAGAGAGAGAGAGAGAGGCCTAAACATCATTCTTTTAATAAAATTTTTTTAGAGTGGTGGGTTAAGTGTAGATGTTAAGCATGAGAAAAATAAAATTAATTAAGAAAATATTGAGGGTTTAGAAAGAGAGGTCAACGGGGACTTGAATGGGACGAAGAATGACGTTATCAAAAGGATTGAAAAATTAGATAGTATAGAATCTAGGGGACGTCTTGGTGAGAATTTGACAAATATAAGAGGGAAATTAAAAATAAAAAAAGGAGGTAATAGTTTTAGGGAACAATTTTCTTGAGGGGAAAAAAATCTAAGATAAAGTGGATTAAAGGAGGAGATAATAATTCCAAGTTGCTTCATAGAGTTGCCGAGGGAAAGAGAAAAAAGAAGTAAATTCGAAAAGTAGAGGTGGGTCTTGGTGTGTTGGTAGATAGGGAAGATCAAATTACTAATAAAGTATTCAATTTCTATTCAAACATATATTTTGATGGGGGAATTGTGAGACCGATAATTGATAGTTTGGATAGGACATTAATGGAAAAATCTAAATCCAGACGGATGGAGAGTAAAAATATAAATTGTGTGAAAAAGAAAAAGACGGTGTCAAACAAGAGCTGACTGAAGCTCAAGATCTGGTTGTGAGATTAAAATCAGACAGGAAGATTTTGTATGAAAAAATTGCAAAATGTGAAAAAGAGAAAAATAACTTGTCTGAAGTGTGTCAAACTAAACAAACCAGGATTGAAATTCTTGAAAAAGATTTGCATATTTGTGTTAAGTTAAAAATTGATCTGGAATTAAAATTGATTAAATTTGAAAAAGATCTGTTAAATGCTCAATCTATTTTCAAGAAATTGAATGCAGGCACCATGGCTTTAGATGACATGCTTGGGGTACATAAGGCAGTGACTGACAGGAGAGGGTTTGGATTCACGGGTGCTTCTTCAAGCAACTCGACAAAAGGAAAAGAAGAAATTGGCCAGCCAATTTTACTAGATACTGCACCAAAATTTGTGAAAGCAGAAAATGGCATAAGTTCAAAAAGGTTATCTAGAAATCTTTCAGCCAATGCAAATGGAAAGTGAAAGATTCAGACAGGTAGAACCACCATTGTACATGGTGAGGTAAAAAAGGCTAAATTTATTCTTACTTGTCATCATTGTGGTATTATTGGTCGCACTGGTCCAGATTGCATGAAGTTGAATAGCAATACATTTTTTGTGCCAATTTGTCACCACTGTGGTATAAAGGGACCCATCAGATCTCACTGTACTAAGTTGCATAAACAATATAGATTCAGATATGTCATGCCACACCAACCTAGAAAGAATTGGATTTCTAGCCCAGAACCTGTGCCTTTAAAAATTCAAAAAATTTGGGTTCGAAAGAGTGATCTAGACAGCTTTTTAGCTAGTCGTACTCCCTAGTCCGTTTTGGGTCTTATTTTTTTGTTTTGTGTGTTTTTGTTATTTTTTTTTAAAAAAAATTGTTGGAGACTTTATTAAAAATTGAGTATTTCTTTTGCATTATTTCATTTGGATAAAATCTCATAATTTAGGCCTTAAGGTTAATTACCACACTGTTTTATTTTGGATAGCTTAGTTCATAGTGGATAGAACGCTTTCAGAGATAAGTCTATTCTGTACACTATTTGAACAATGACATATGCAAGAATCTTTCGCAATTGGGATTATATTTTTGGGGGTTTTTTTTATCTTTCAATTTTTTAAAAATTTCACAAAATGATCACGTAGTGGCGACCCAATTAATCTTAATGTTTAAACTCCCTCCTTTTTTTGGTTCTGTTTGGTTGGTTTGAGAAAATGGCTACCTATGCGGACCTTGCCTTTCTGTACGTATTAGTGTGCAGCCCGTCCTGAAATTTTGTGCAAAAAATTTGCTTAGAAAATGGCTACCCATGCGAATATTGCTTTTTTGTTCGTATGCGAATATTACTTTTTCGTTCGTACTAGTGTGAAAGCTACCTTTGAAAAAGAAAAAAAGAGCATGAAAATGTTGCAGTCTCTAGTTGAGGGAGAGTTAGCTTTTAACGTGAATTGGGTCAAAACTAATTTAACTTTGTGATTTTTTTTATAACTGATAAATAAATGTAACTCAGCCATATAGATTTCATGCGGGTTTAATCTTGGAATCTTGAAATATTTCAAGTCACGCACACACTTATTCAGATAGAATCTACTCTAATTGTGTTCGTTCATATATGAATATTAGGTATCATGCAATCTATGCGTGTTTTACTCTTTTTGACTAGATTTTTGTGATTTAAGTGAATGCAAATATGCCTGGATCTTGTACTTGTTCTTTAATCTTGTTCCCTACTCAAAAAGAGTTATTTTTTTTCTTATGTTTGTTTGTCAATTCGTGACAAAAAGGGGAGAAAATAGAGGGCTAAAGCTTAGATGTTTGGTGTAAGGGGAGTTGAGGTTTAGGGAGAGTTGAGTCTTTTTTTTTTTAATGGTGAGTTTTGTTTGAAGGAGAGTTTGATTTTTCGTGGAAGTGCTTTATTTATGTCAAATCAATATTTTTTTATCGTTTTTGCTAGCTTATTTAATTGGCTTTGTTAGGCTTTTTCAGTTTTGTCACATAATTGCCAAATGAGGAGATTGTTAGGAATTTTGCCCTCGGTAATATTCGTTTTATAATTGTCAATTCTATGACAAATGTTTATTCAATTTATTTATTTTATTCATTGATATTTTGGCACTTGTTCATTTGTAGGTATGATTTTAATATTGCAGGGCCACGCAAAAAGATAAGAAAATTTCAAAAAGAGCTCGCAGGAAAGACCGTCCGACAGACCGCTCGAGCAGTATATCGAGCGGTCTAATGAACCTCTCGGTCGTTTTGTTTCTGCATCAATTTGACCAAAAGAAGGCATTAACCGCTCGAGCGGTTAATAGACCGATCGAGCGGTCCTCAACGCAGAAGATTTTAATTGAAGTAGTAGCAACGGTTTTGGAAGGGTTATTATAAATAGGAAACTAGGTGGATTTAGCAGCATTCCTATTGTTAGTTTAGCAGCTTTCCTATTGTGAATTTAGCAATTTTTCCATTGTGAATTTAGCAGAATTCCTATTGTTGTATTAGGTAGCTAAGGTTTATGGTGAAGGGTTATTATTTTATTTTGTGAAAAATCTACCCGCCACAAGATTTGAAGATGATATATACTGACAAGCTCTACTACAACAACCTGATGATTTAACAACTTGATGATATATTTCTATTTGCTGCTTAGGGGTTTGATTGTTTTAAGCTTATTTGCATCATTTAGCTTATTTAAGAAAATTAATTTGTGCAAATCAGTCGGTAAACGGGATTTTTCACTAAGTGTTCCAAGAGTGTTTTAGAGAGAGGAAATAGAGACCTAGTGTGTGTTCTCCAAGATCTTCAAAGTGTTCTTCTGTTCTTCAACTAGGAGCCTCTACATCCATCATTCACCAAGCTATATCAAAGTAGAAACAGCATCTTTATACATTTTTTTTATTTATAAGTCTTCTCTCATCTCCTAATCTCACCAAAACTCAAGATCTATGCTCAAGCTTATATTTTCTTCATACTTAAATCTGTCCAGAAAGAGTGTTTGTCAAAAATTTAATTTTTCTTTTTTTTTTTTGAGTGACTTAGACTCATCCAAAGTTTCTAAAAATTTTAATGTAGTTTTATGTATATATTATTTGCATTCACGAATTTTCTTGAGATTCAAATCTTTTCTCTTATTTTTCTAAAAATAGAGAAGTAAATCGGGTTAAAATGGCTGTTTGGATATACCGCTTTGAATCCATGCCATTTACTGTAAACGTAAGCTCTATGTATGATTTTTATATGGTTAGATAGATAAATGTCTTATCTTTTTAACCCCACTGGAATCAACCCGTTTGCATATGTATAGAGAAAATAGAAATGATTCTCCCAAAGTATGTCGAATCTGGACACTGTTTAGTAGAATATTCATAATAAATTCAAAAAAAATAAAAAAAACACGAGGTCAAGCTCCAGAGCTTAAAAACTCATATATCTAATACTGTAAATATTTTAAAAATAAATTTTTAAATCTAAGTACTCATTTCTATTTTTGAAGCTACTGAATTTTCACGCCACTATTCTAAAAATGTTTGTCTACACTGTCACAGAATTTTATTTTGTTAAAATCGAGGCCTTAGATGCAAAATGTGAAAAAGTGTAAAACATAAAAAGTGTTCAGAACATTCCAAATAGAGTGCCTACCAAATCTCATATTTTAATTCCAAGATTACGTATTTTTAAAAACCTAAAATCAATAGCTAAAATTTGAAAATCCTGAATATGATTAAATGTGATTTTACTTTAATATTATTGTTTGGAGTTTTTCTATGTTGTGTTATGCATGATTAAGTAATTAAAATATGTGATATTATTTTGATATATTTACATGATTTTTGTGGTTGAATTACTTACATGCAATCTTAGTTAAATTTCATACATGTATGTGATATGTCTTTGGCCTAAGTTATTTGTGTAAATTTGTGTTTAAATTGTTGTTTATAAAATTTGTGCATATTACTCACATGCCATATAATCCATGCCATGCGTAGGTAAATTTTAAATTATATGTTTAGTCTAAATTATTATGACATGTCATTATTTGGTGGGGTTTACGAGGTTCACCATTTCATTTTTAAAAAAAAATAAAAATTGAACCTTATGGTTGGTACTGTGATTGATGGAATTGAAATTCTTAAAAATTTAAATACTTGGAAATATTGTGATATTGGTTATATGCCTTATTTTTTTTGGAAGATTTTTTCCCCAAGTGCTAAATGCACATTGTTGTGATATTTGTATTTTGGTGAAGGCGGTTCGGGTGGCGTAATAATCGGAGTTAGATTTTGCAATCCTGCGCTAGACCTTGACCTGAGATTCGAGGGCCAGCCCGTTGCTAACACCTTGCCGTCAATGATGACCCGGCTGGACACTTAGTCCGCTACGTAGTCATCCCACGGCTGAAAGAACGCTCTCTATCGGTCGGTAGACTTTGTCAGCGTGATTGGGATCATGGGGTTTTAGGATATTTTTTTCGAGACGGGAGAACCTAGAATAACTTAAGTTTAAATTAGATTAAAAAATTAAATTGGTTGCATCATTTCTTATCATAATCACTGTCATGATTAACATGCTATTTTATCTGTCATGTTTTGACCTGTTACATGAGAAATATTTGTATGTTGGTGTGAGTGTCTCTGGCAATCCATGCCTGGTTCCAAAGAACTAGAAGAGGTTATTGACGAGTATGTTGATACGGACATAAAACCTTGATTAAAAGTTTCACGCTTTCATCTCATACCTTCCTCGGCCACGTAGTACCAATTCTGCGGTTATCTACCTATTTCTTGTATTATTCGATGTACTTCGAAAAGATTTTATTTGAGCCTGTACTATATAACTCTACATATTCTGCTTTTTGGCATGTATAGGTATTATCGTTATTTAATTTTCGCAACCCTATTAATTAATTGTCACTTTAGATGCTTTCAAGATTCGGAGCGTCACAAATACAATGGTTCATGAAGAAGATGACACAGATAATGATCTTAGTTCTTCTGCTCTGTAGCATGGTGAATATTTGTTTGACAGATTAAAATCACTGAAAGGGTGTGGATATCTTTGCACCGTGATTTCTTCATCCCCTCTTTTGCGTTATCTACCTTGTACTTTTTATTCTTGTTGGACCATAATTTTTTTTCTTCTTTCTGCTGATATTCAAAATGTTTCAGTTCCAAGAGCCACATCCACAGATATGATTGGATATCAAAGTATATTTTGGAAGTTGAGATTTGGCTTTATGATGTCAAGTCACTTTTACCTTTTGGATCATCACCGCTACCTTTCTAGGTGCACTATAACTGCGAGAGGCTTCTTAAAGAGGTGGAAGGTATCGTTGAAAATGAAATCTCTCAAATTTTTAAATACTCCCAAATACGTGAATCTGAATCACCGCATAAATCACAGAAAAGTGGGTGGAATGAGATTGAAGCGGATGGGAATGGAAAGAAAGTAGTTTGTTTCCTTTTAGAAAATTCTCATGCCTCTGTTGATGTTGTCACATCATTCATTGACCGAAAAGATTCACAAAATGAAACTGCCAAGGGTAGTGTTCTCCATGCTGAACACAATGATGCAATTGATTATCACATAGCACATTCAGGCAGTTGTACTGTATGAAACAGTGGAGTTCATCAAGCTGCGCAACCTGATGAATTAACTCCCAAGATCACACTTTATGCTGGGCAAGATGTGGACATGCATGTACACATAGAGGTTGAAGACGCAATTCCAACAAGTGCCACCATTACAAGAGATTTAATAACTTCTGAATGTTGTGCTCCTGAAGAACAACCTATTCAGCTAAATCCACCTGCAGAGCACGAATCTTTTGTGTCACCGGAATCTTTTTGCGTTCCACCCCCTCCAGATGACAATTGGATTCTGTCGCCGCCTCCTGATAATGAACTAGTTCCCCCACTGCCACCTGATGATCTAACTGTACCCTCATATCCTCCACCACCAACTTACTTCAAAACAGTGCCGTCGCTATCTTATGCCGAGCAATACAATCTATCCTACCTAACTTTCAGCTTTGAGTATTATGGTCAAACAAACACACAGAGGTCCCAACTAATAATGTTTATGGACATACTGAAGGATGTCAGGTAGTTGTTCTCCATCCACCAGTTTATTATGAAGCATTGCCTACCGCATATCCTGGTGTTGCTCCAGTTGTAGTTAACCAATGTGTAAATAACTTGAGCTTGTTTTGTTTTTTTTGTTTTTTTGTTTTTTTTTTTTGAGAAAGAAAAAATTCTGGTACTCAAAGCACAAACGATTATAGATAGATCATATTTTGTCAATTGATTCAAATTTCTTATGAACGCACATGCATGCCATGAGAAGTTGAAGTGCCTTTTGAGATTTCAATGATGAAAATATTTTATCTTTTATGATTTCAATAGTTTGCAATAGAAACACTGCGCACTTCGAATCCCAGAGTGGTAATATTAGCAAGACCCTTAAGTCATGATAGTTGTATCTTTTTAGCTATAACCTACATGTTCGTACGTTCAACAACACACTCGAATACCCAAATTCAACATTGTCTATGATGGCATTGACTTTGCTCATGGTTTTCATTCTCCGTGGCTGGTTGCACCATACAAGAAAGTGAGAAAGGTGGCGTTCACACAATCAATACCGCAGGCTGAAGCTGGAAAATTCTCCAAAAGGAACTGAGAAACTTGACTTAAAAAATTTAAGAACATTTCAGATAAGCCCAGTCCCAAGTACAGAAAAAATTGTGTAACATGAGCTTGTTTTGTTTTGTTTTTTATTTTTTGAGAAAGAAAAATTTTCTTGTACTCAAAACACAAACGAATATAGATAGATCACATTCTGTCAATTGATTCAAATTTCTTATGAACGCAGATGCATCCAATGAGAAGTTGAGGTGCCTTTTGAGATTTCAATGATAAAAATATTGTCTCTCATGATTTCAATAGTTTGTCACCGAAACGTTGCGCAGATGGAGTCCATAAGTGGTAATATTAGCAAGGCCCTAAAGCAGATGCTCATAAATAAGTGAACAACTAGCTGATAAAAAAAGAAAAAAAATAGTGAACAACTTCTTATTCTTGTTTTCTTGAATATCTTATGCCCCATTTAATAACGTTTAGAGTTTTTTTTTTTTATTTACAATAAACAAAAAATATGTTTTTGTTTTATTTTTGTAAGAAACAAAAATATGTTGGACACATAGATGTTTAAAAAATAGTGGTTAGAGATGGTGACCGGAGGTGTTAGTTAGTGATGATAGCAAGATGTAACAATGGTGGTTTGAGGTGGTGATCGTATATGGTGGTCGAATGTGGTGACCGAAAGTAATAGTTGGTGGCAGTGGTCGAATATAATAGCCGAAAACGATGGTTGGATAAGGTGGTCATATGTTGTGGCTAGGGGTCGTGGCCAAAAATGGTTGCAAAAGGCAGTGACAGAATGCAATGATTGGAGGTGAGGGCTAGATGAAGTGACCAGAGAGGATGGTATGAGGTGGTGACCTAGAGGAGATGGTCACAAATAATGGTCAAAGGTGGTGGAGAAAGAAAAAAGTTACAATAAATTTTTATTTACAAAATAAATAAAAATATATTTTTTCTGTTTACAAGAATTTAATAAATTTTAAAACTATTTACGTTTTTTTTAAAAACAAAAAAGATTATCAAATATATTTTTATTTACAGTTTACAAAAAAAATTTAAAATAAAAATATAATAATAAACATAAACGTTACCGAACGGACCTTACTAATCAATGTATTTGAGAGATCAAGCTGCTCTCAAACATCATATTCTTGTTTTCTTATAGATTTTTTTTTCCGTATTTGTCTTAAAAATTTGTACATTTTCAATTTATCATGTAAATTTTGGTATCAATATTACCAAAAGTTCACTAAGGATAAAAATAAATAATTTTTTTATTTATAAAAACATGTTATTTGTATGTTTTTTATCTAAATTTTTACTTATTTGATTAATCATGACCGAAGAAATCTAAAAAAAATGGACACATATAAAAAAATTAAAAATATGAAAAAAAAAAGCTATTTGATAAAACTCTTCCCATTCAGAGAATGAATATGACCACAGCCCAGAGGGATTGTTGTTTTTTTACTACTATATAGTAAGGATTACATGCTCATCTCTTGATATCATGCACAATGGGAAAAAGAAAAACACAAAACAAAAACTTGGCCTTGCACAAAAGTAGCTTTTTATTTCCCTGTTAGGGAAGAGTTCTGATGTACCCATATTCTTCTTGCCTATCAAGAAAATCCCATTACTCTTATTTTTTATTTTGGTTGATTGTGCAATGAACTTCAATTTGAAAAAATGTTTTTGTGACAACATTTTCCAGATTGTAAAACGGAAGAAAACTGTTAGCAACTCATGGAGATGGAACAAACAAATTTAGAATAGAAAATAGAATAATGGTTTTCCATGATTCGGTTTTATAACTTACCTCCGCGGACAAATACACAAGAGAGTAATAAGCCTACTATATCCGTAGCACCAAAACAAAAACACCACTTTCAACATGTCTCTACAATTACTGAACTGATGATTTTTCAAAATAAAAAATCTGGAGTTTTGAAACCTAGTTGAAAATCTTTATAGCAGCACTCGAGTTTAATACCTTAATAGCCCAATACCTCCCCCCAAGGCATCGAGTTTAATGCTTGTTCTGGTTTTCCCCTGTTCTTCATCATCTTCCTCCTCCTCCTCCTCCATTGTTTTCATCTTTTCACGAGCTAGAATTTTATGAGCTAGAAACTCATCAGCCGAGTCGACTCCATCTGGGTTTCGAATGTGCCATCAAATGCGGTTTGGTAAGAATATCAAACCAAGTGTGGGGTAAAGAATCACAATCACAATCCCCTTCTCCTACTTCTGGAACAACAAAACTTCCTTTTTCTTCTTCGTCACTCTCACTAAAACCCGAAACGAAAGAATGGCGTAAGAGCATATCAGTAGTCAACCGCGATTCAGGATCTCTCACCAAGCACTTCTGGGGAAAATCTCGAGCTTCTTTCTGCAAACCAATTGGAATTTCCGGCACTTGCTCTGTAAATCCAATCATGGACAAAATTGCCATCTTTTTTGTGTTTTTCTTGCGCTTCCATGACTCTTTTCCAGTGATCATCTGTAGAGCGGTGCATCCAAGAGCCCAAATATCACAAGAAGGCTCATATTCTCCCCGGAGAATCGATTCAGGCGCAATGTACATCGGTGTTCCCCGTACACCCCGTTCGCTTTCTCTTCCTTTCATCACTCTCTGTCCAGACTTCATTGCAAGACCAAAATCGGCATTCTTCGCCGTTCTTTCTTCATTCCTTTTGCTCCTCTTTCCACTCAAATTCAGATTCGGTACTGATAATGATTCTGATCTCTCCACAAGCAGTATATTGTGGGGCTTTATATCACAGTGAACGTAGCCCCGTTTATGAATGTGATTCAGACCTTCAAGTATAGATTTTGTGTAGCGTTTCATCTCGGACTCCGGCAGACCTCCGCTTGAACTCCGGACACGATCGGCTAAACTGCCGCCGCCGGCGTACTCCAGGAGGATGTTGTACCAAAGTTGGCCGCGTTCGATCGTCCAATCTTCCCCGAAACAGCGGAGAATGAAGGGACTGCCTTGGAAGTCGTCGAGCAACCTTCTTTCTCTGATAAGCAACTGCGATTTGTGCACAGGGGCAGATTTTACAGCCATGACCAGAGGTAGACGATGATCATCATTGCTTGGAGATGAAGCAACCGCCAGGGATACCGTCGCAGAAGCCCCCCTTCCCAGGGTTTCCCCTCTCGTCCACGTCACCATTAAACTCGATCGATGAAACTCTCTCTCTCTTTTCTCTGGAATTCGGTGGTTAATCTCTTTGGAGATTCTATTTAATTTCTTAGAACTTTCCTCGATCTAGCTTAGGGTTTCTTTTATATAGAGAGAGATATGAACTAACCAGACCGCAACGCGTTTGGTTAAGCAGGAGAGATTAATTCCGAAAACGCGTTTGGTTTCCTAAATCGTTATCAAAAGAAATGGAGATTGAATTTGGAGGATTCGGATTCGTAGGATCCACTAGGTTTTGGCGCCAATCCCCTTACACCAAAACTTGGAGTTTGATTGAACTTGTGTTTGTATTTGTGGGATCCGTTAACTTCTGTCTTTTTTTTCCGTTACTGTTACTAACGGCATTTCTTAAGCCCTACAAATTGCACTCTTAGCCCCTTTTTGCACAACAAATTATTGTATACGTAGAGAATACAACATCTGTTTGTTTGGGTAATGTGCTCGTTAAATACATGCCCAACATGTATTTAATTCATATGAAATCATGTTGACATGCTACAAGTACTATTTTCTTTTTACATTTTTATTTCTATTTTGACTCTTTGGTGTTAAATATTACAATTATAAATATATACCATACACGTATTGAATGAGCACACTTCATCAGCGTGATAAAGTGACATTCTTTACCCACCTACAAACTTTCTCAGTGCATACTCTTAAAAATTGTCATCTTTTTAAGTTATTATGTTAGATATTTTTAAAAATTTTATGAATTTTTTATTCCTTTTAAACAAAAAAAAAAGTTTACAAACAATCACTATAATTTTTAAAAAAAATTGAGAACATATAATAATTCAAATTTTTTAAACATCCTAAACATGGATGATTTTAGCAATAGATGAATTTACTGTCCAAATCTATACTTGAAATCTGATTTTCTTGTTATTATATATAAAGCATAGTCAAGATTTTAGAGTAAAAACTTAATTATAATTAATTAAGTTAAAAATGAAATAGGTTAGTGTTCTATAGATTTTATAGTGTTTTATAAGTTACAGGTACTTTTGAGAAATCAACAAGATTTTCAACCCGGGCTATAGAGTTTGCTCGTGAATCTTGTTATGTCTTATGGGTCTAAGATTATTAGGAGCTTCATGTGTGTTCTCAGTTAGAATAAATAGTTTTTTTTTTACTTAACTGTATACGAATTATTACATTCGAGGTCTTTGATTTCAACAAAAGGTAGTTCTAAATCCTAGAAGGTTTGGAGGCCACGTAAATTTTCTAATCGGATAGATGACACATGGTGGGCATAAGTTGAGGAGAAATATAGAACCCTAATCTCCTGCGCAAAAGTTGAGGAGATATGCCTTATAATACCAGAAATCATACAATAAACGACATAAAATGTCCAACTAGTCCAATAGAGTTTGAAAATCACACGAGATCAACAAACGAGTTACGTTGATGCCAATCGAAGAGAATTGGAGTTTCAAGAAAGGGATTATGTGTTTCTCAAGGCATCACCCATCAAAGGAATTTTACGATTCGAAAGGAATGAAAACTTATTGACTTAATCCATGTTACATTGGACCTGTCGAAGTAACAGAGATATTTGAACCCATGGCCTACCGTTTGGCACTCACACCAAAGCTCTCCAATGTATATGATGTCTTCCATGTATCGATTTTACTCAAAATATGTTGGCGACCCCACGCATGTCCTAATGTGACCACATGTGCAAAGAGTTACGAGGAAAAACTTGTACAAATCATAGACTACCTAGAAAAACAATTGAGTTTTTTACAAGACTCTCAAGGATAATTTAGTCAAGTAATCTATTTCACCTTCTTTATTCACTTAGGGTTAAAGAACCTCAAATTTGGTCCAAACATGACAAATTAATATCAATGTGCTACATCACATCGATAGGCTTATAGGGCCCCCAAATTAGGGTGTTTACAAGTCTCCCGCTTTCATTTGAAATATGCGAAAAGGTCTTGATAGAGTTATAGCTCTGATTATACCTAAGCATCTCATCAACATTATTCTCAAATACTTGTTCATCATCTTCAAGGGTATGTTTCATGATTTACTCATGAAGAGATAGTTTAGAATCACAAATAGAGCCTACTGCCCACTTGAATTTAACTTATTGTATTTGGATTAGTTTTTTTTTACGAATTTTTTTTTTTATTTTTAGTAAAAAAAATTTAACATTAACCCAAATGAGTGTACTTTTTAGATTCTTCTCCTTA
The DNA here is from genome assembly GCA_034768845.1 of Heliamphora exappendiculata. Classification (NCBI taxonomy): domain Eukaryota; kingdom Viridiplantae; phylum Streptophyta; class Magnoliopsida; order Ericales; family Sarraceniaceae; genus Heliamphora; species Heliamphora exappendiculata. The sequence continues at coordinate 2,634 of JAOTRH010085787.1, read as the reverse complement.
TAAAAAAATAGAAAAATAAAAATTTTTAATCAAAATCTAAAAAAATTTCATATAAGACGAAAAAAAGCCAACTTAACAGTTTTTTTTGGCTTTTTTTTTGTTTTTTCAACGTCTATAGTGAACTTTTTTCAAATTTGGTTCTAACATGCGTACTTTTTAAAATTCTCTTATCACAAAGAACCAAAAACGTAAAAAATTTAAATCAAAATATAAAAATTGTTCAAGAAAGATGAAAAAAAGCTAAAAACATTTTCAATGATGCTCACAAGTGGCTTTCAATATACCAACAAATTATTAGAGTAGGCACACATTTAACCAAACATTAAAAAATTACCACATTACGATCAACTTAACTGGGTCATTTAACCATTGGTAAGTCATTTGAGGAACAAGCCAATATTATATTTGTTAAAGGGGTTCAAAATCATGTTAATGACCTGGCACAAAAAGGGCTGTAATAAGGTCAGCCCTTGGTGTGGGCTAATGTGTTCCAATGTCAAGAACAAATTGACAAGGAAGTGCAACTTGTTTTTATTTGTTTATTTTTTTTATTAGGAGTGTAGAATATGTATTGGATGAGAGAATTATCCATCTCTAGATAAAAGAATTGGGAGAACACTGTGGGAGATATTGTGGTGCCTCCACCTTTTGCTTGCGAGGTAGACTAAGAAAGAAAAGAAGAGAACGTTGGATTGTCCCACATCGTCCATTGAGAGGTTCCTCTATGTGGTTTATAAGGTTCCAGTACTCCTTTCCTTAACACTTATATTTTAAGGAGTTGTGTCGACTAGGCTTTTCAACTTGATATCAAAGTTAAGTTGTTCTCTTCCCAACGTGTCGGGAGGTTCCTCTGTGTGGTTTATAAGGTTCCAGTACCCATTTCCTTAATACCTAAATTTTAAGAAGTTGCGTGTACTGAACTTTTTAATTTGATATCAGAGTTGGGTTGCTATCTTCACAGTATGCCGGATATTTGGCTGCTCTGGTCCAAAGAGTGTGTTGGATTGTCCTACATCACCCACAGAGAGGTTCTGCTGTGTGGTTTATAAGGCTCTGATACCTCTTTTCTTAACACTTGAGTTTTAAAATAGTTGTGTGGACTGAACTTTTCAACTGAAAAATCACGACAAAGTTGACATTGAGATTTTTGAAAATAGAAGGTCCCAAATTGTAAAATGTTCAATATGTGCATAGAGTATGGGCACAAAAGGAATTCAATAGTGGGGTCAATACCATTAGTTGAAGAAGTAATTTGGTTCTAACTTTTGTGCATTCATTACTTAAATATTGTTTTATTATTTTGATAAGATGAGTTGTCTTCTTTTAAGGGAACACAACATTCTCAGTGTGTAACACAAGTTGATGGGACCAACCATTGCAGCTCTTCTTAGTATAACATGATCCAATTGGGTAAATATCTTTCTAATAATTAAAGTTGTCTTTTATTAGAATATTATGTAAAATTGTCAGTTTCCAAAACTTGTTTTACATGTATAGGGTGCTAGAAGTAGAGATGGAGGTAGGAGCTTAGGCGGAATTGGATCATGGACCTTGGTAGTTTGTGTTTTTGGAGTTTCAATTCTTGTGCTCCAAATATTGGGTATTTTTTTGTATAGACCGGTAATGACTTTTTTTTTTGACAGGGGGGTATTGCGCAGCCCACAACCCTTGGCCCTTATTTGGGATACGTAAAAAATTTGACTTTTAAGAAATTTAGCTTTTAAAAAAAATTGAGTGCTTGGGATACTTTTTTAAGGATAACTTTTTCCTTTTTTTGCTTTTTGTTAAAATATCACATATGTATTTACTTTTTGCTTTTAAGTTGTAATATTTGAGATATTGGCATAATTTATTTTTATTATTAAAAGTACAGATGACTTTCTAATTGATGGTATTATGATTATTTCACTCAAACAAAAAGTTAGCGTGTTTGTGATGTGTATATGTTTTTTTTCTTGAAATTTTTTTTTTTAAGTTGGTTGATTTTTTTTATAGAAACCAAGCGGTATAACTTAAAAGATGCCAATGATTGATGTAATTATTGAGCTTCATTGAATATAAAAAGATATCAAGGTGGGATTTTATTCACTTTCTTATTCCCTTAAAACTGGACTTCCATTTGCATTTTCTTACATTTCCTTAAAAGTACCCCTCTAGTACTAATATTCAAGTATTGCAACGTCAAGAAGTAGGGCTGTAAAAATAACCTATGGGCCGCCCGAATCCGTTACTGTGCTGGCCCAGCTCGGCCCGATCAAGACCCAGGCCCCTTTTCCCTATCCTCGGGCCTAAGCCTCCCTTCAAAGCTCGAGGGCTGGACCGGCCCGACCCGAAACCCATGCCCAAAAACCCAAGCCCTAGCCTGCCCAAAATCATTATATAATTGTAACTATTTAATTTTTTATTAATAAAATTTATATTGCATTTTATTATTTCAATTATTCAAGTTTATTATATTTAATTGTTAAACTTATAAGTTATAATAAATTAATAAATTTATAATAATATAAACTATACTCTTATCAATTAATAATAAATTTAGAGTAATGCAATAAATAAATAAAATATAAACTTATATAATATAAACTAATAAGTTATAAACTTATATTAAATAATTAACTAGTCAATTAATAA
>JAOTRH010085776.1:0-16874 GCA_034768845.1 Heliamphora exappendiculata | reverse complement strand
TGTGTGTGTGTGTGTTAATGCCTCGTGTATAAGTACATTAATGCATAAGATGAATATCTAAATAAAAAAATAGGTGAACTTCAAATTTACCCCATATATTCGGTTAGAGACCACATATTTGATATGCTTACCTCACATATTGATCACTTTGGAGGTTTTAGCAAATCAAGACCCGGAAAAAAAGAAATAAAGAACCAAAAAAGTAACTCCCACATATAATCCCATTTAATGAGTTGCAAAGAGGCCTTTACCAAATGTTTGGCAGGCTTTTTTTAGAGATTTTTTTGCTTAAAAACTTTATAAAAATCCTATTAATTTGACTTTTGTTACCTTTTTTCACATATTTTTATATTTATTTTTTTATTAAAAAAAAATTAAAAAATTAAAAAACTTACAAATAAAATAAAAAATTAATCCAAACACAAGCTTTAAGTCTAAACTAAGTAAAAATTCAATGTAGCCATCAGTTCCTTGAGGAGCAAGTAGATTAGTTGGGCCCCATATAGTTTTAAGATTGTACTGAGGAAGGCTAATGTACTAGATGGCTTTTTGATAGGAATTTTACTTCAATTTCTATTTGAGTTGAGATAGAATTATAATTTATTATGTTATTAAATTTTTGTCATAATAATTTAATTATTTGAAGAGTTCTAAAAATTATGATTTTGCACATGTAATATTGAGCTTCGTTAGCATAAGTAGAATCATACTAGTTCTCTTTTTTCTCCTATAAATTTAAGTGTAGTTCCAGAACATTTGTATGTGAAAATTATTTGAGAAAAAGAAATTATGAGAGTCAAGTAATTTGTAATATTTTTTCATATATTAAATTTTGATATCTAAAGTTATTGACAAATTGTCGAATCACATAAAATTTGTCTATTTGTATTTGTTTTTTATTATTATTGGCCTTTTTCTTACACAGCATTGGTATCAAAACTTTGGTTATAGTTGATTTTATGGTTTCTACCTAGAATTTGAAGTGATCTACTAGAAGATTCATCTCATCGATACGATTCTAACAACATATTATACATTAAAACGAATTCTAAACACACCCTGAATTGCAGTTTAAGTTTGCATGAATTTGTTAACGCCCTCCACTATTCAGATTTGTTACACATTGAACCGAAGAAGAAAAGATATACACGGTGATTGTCGCAACCCGTGCCCGCTTCTTGACTCGCGTGTCAACTCAGATCCTGATTCGCTTCGTACCCACTAATCCAATTAGATTTTGCTATATTTTTGCCAATTCAAATGTTCTACCATTTTTGGCCATTTTAAATCCAACAGTGATGGCAATTTTGATCAATTCGCATTTGAAAATCCAGTATTGGTTATTTGGAGTATTAAACCACTTGTTTCAATCATCCTTAGGTTTCGATTCCTGGTTTGGGATTCTTTTGAAGAGTGTTGGTTTTTTTGTAACTCAATCATAAACGAGTGGTTTTTTGTGACTCAGTCATAAAGGAGTGGAGCCTATAAGCTTTGTTTTTGTTTAGATATGGTAAGCCTTTGAAAGAGCCTTTTTCAAGGAGTTTGTTATGTGAAACCATTAGTGAGAGTTATGTTTGATTAATATTGCCTATTTGTATCCCTCATTTGGATTCAAAGGATCTTTGAATCGTCAAAATAAGTTAGAGATTTGAGAGTTTTGTAACAAGTAGAGCTTATTTTGTTCATCAGAAAAAATCTATTTTATTCATCTAAAAGAATTTATTTTGTTCTTCAAGTGGAGTTTGTCTTCGTATAAAAAAAAATTTGTTTGCAGATAAAGTTTGTCCTTAAATGAATTTTGTGTTCAATTATCCAATTGCAATTGTTGGTGGACTAGATGATATGCTGACAATTTGTATGACAAAATCTACCATTTGGGTCAACTTTTAATACAGTTTAAACTTAACAAAATTTAATAATTTGAGTTGCTGTTCTATTCGGTTCTCATTTGATTTGGACATGACTTGTGCATATATCTATATTTTGTTCAAATTTTAAAATTTGACATCCCTATGTGTAATTGGCATTTTAAGATGCAATCGGTGGTAGCATCAATTTTCTAATATGTTCGATTTATTCAATTTAGAAATTTGAGTGCATTCAGCGTATTTGGTGGTGGCTATGTTAATTTGTTCAGGAGATAGATTCTCACCAAGTTAGAGATTGTTGGGCATTTAGATCAAATCATATTTGAGTTAGGATAGAATTCTAATCTATCATATTACTAGATTTTAACTACAATAATTTGACTATTTGAAGAGTTTTAAAAATTGTGAATTTGCACAAATTTAATCACTACTAAACTCTATTAGCACAAATAGAATCAGATTAGGTCTCTTGTTTTCTACTATAAATATAGTTACAGTTTCAAAACATTGTTGTGTACAATTTATTTGATAGAGAAAATTTATAAGAGTCGAGTGTTTAGTAATTTCTTCTCCATGTATTGAATTTCGGTGTCTATAGATGTAGACATTGTTGAACTATTTAAAATTTATCTATTTATATTTATTTCTAAATATTCTTAGCCTTTTTTGCACTAACACTTCTTATATACAAGATGGCTTCTTATGTTACACAAACGTATGGACTAGTCCCCAGAATCAATCACTCCCGTAGTTCCTATATGAGTGCATAATTTATTGTAGCAGGAAAGATGAATCAGAGAAGAAATATAACTATTCAAATTGAATAGGGTTTCAAAGTACGTAAAAAAGAAAGGGTTTCAAAGTATGTAAAAAGGATTTTTTGTAATTTTTTTATGAAGTTGTGATAAAAATGAAATTATAATTTTTTTTGAAAAATTTCAAAGGACATGAAAGTGTGAGTGAACTTCAATTTTAAAGAATCTTGTGTATATTAAATGAAGTGTTCTCTTATCAATGAATGTCTACATTTTTGTAAACATCCCATTCGAATGAGACTGGAGTTTTATAATTTCTTTTATCTTTTTTTTCCTTTACTCTTTTTGTTTATCTACTTATCAAAATTTGTGAAGATCCTCCATTTTACAAGTTACATCATAAAACTTGTCATACAAGGTGGTTCAAAATATATATATATATACAAAAAGACAACAATATATGCGATTCGGTAAAAGGGGAGGTGACTTGTTTTTTTTTTTTTTTTTGTCTGAAGTACATCTTAAGAGAGATAACAAAGATGTATTAGTTGATTAAGGGTTCGATTGACAATTAGCTTAAAAATTAATATTTTTGTTTTTTTTTGCGTTTTTAGTTAAAAAGCTAAATTGGAATCAAAGTATTTGTTTGGTAACTTGGTTTTTAAGCTAATTTTTTTCAAGTTGGTTGTTTGGGTAAAAAGTAATCTTTTTTGCTTTTTGTTCAAAGTGGACAATTTTATCTTTCTATATATTTGATATTAGCAATTATATATAATTGATAGTGGTAGTAAATAAGTTATGAATTATTGGAATTTTAGCTGAAATCTTATTTGAGTTGGGATAGACTTCTAGTCTATCATATTACTAAATTTTTACCACAACAATTTGATTTCTTCAAGAGTTCTGAAGAATATAAATTTGCACAAATTTGATTTATTTTGAACTCGACTAGCACAAGTAAGATTCAATTTGGTCTATATTTCTCTCCTATAAATAGGATTGTATGTTCAAATAATTAGAATGCGCAAGTTATTTTAGAGAGAAAATTTGTGGGAATCGAGTGATTTGTAATTTTTTCTCCATATATTGAATTTTATCATCCGTGGATATAGGCAAATTGCTGACAATGTAAAATTTGTCTTTTTTTATTCGTTTGTGATTATTTCAAAACTTTTTTATGCAACAAGTGGTATTAAAACTTTGGTTAAAGGTGGTCTTTTGTTCTCTGCCTAAAATTTGAAGTTATCAAAAATCGCATTCGAATATATCTAAAGTTTCATCTCGTCGAGACCATTCTAATGGTATATTATATGTCAAAAATGGAGTTCAAATGTACCCTCAAACGTTGTTTAAGTCTCTGCTCATTTTTTGAATGCGCCAAACACGCTTTTAGTTCATTATTTTGATTTGCTATTAATTCATCATGAGAAAAAGAAAAATATCTCCCGCCAAGCATTTGCCCACGTGTTCACCTGCACACTCCAATTAAGTCCCTCCAATATTTATGGTATGCCAAACGGATCCTTAGTCTATTATTGAAGATTTACTAGCTCCGCACCGGTTGATTATTAATTTGATTTAGCAAGGAAGATAGCTCTGCATATTACTTGCTTCGTAATCCGCGCGTATCCAGCCCACTCATATTAGAATCTCGCACCTTGGTTTAATACTCTAATTCATCATTAGATCGATTTATATTTGCCCAGCTTCGTTTTTTACCAGTTTAGTATTTTTGTGTGGTTTTTTTTATCAAGTTAGAGTGGTTTCTATTGTTCTTAGCTATTTTGGCTTTAATTGTGATATTAGATTTTCTTAGTTGAGCTTTTAAAAATTTGTTTTGCCTTAATGGAGCATAAAAGTGGTTATTTGTGGTGAAGCTTAAAAAAAATTGATGATTGAATCTGATAAGGGTTTTGTTTGTTGGGTTCAAATTGTTTATTTGTATCATTGATTTATATTCGAAGGATCGTCTATTTGAATATTCTGAAGAATTCAAAAGTTTAAAAGCTTTGTAGCAGATATAGTCTATTTTGTTCATCTAGAAGAATCTATTTTGTTCATCATGAGAAGTTTAATCTTCAGGTGGAGATTATTCTCAAATGAAATTTTTGTTCTCAGATGAAGTTTGTCATTAGATGAATTTTTTGTTGGTTATCTAGTCGCATTTTTTTGTGAAAAATATGCTGACAGTTTGGAAGACAAGATATGTCATTTGAGTCAAGTTTCAATACGGTTTGAACTTGACAAAATTTGATAATTTGAGTAGTTACTTCACTCAGTTCATATTTGGTTTGGATGTGATATGTGCATTTGGCCATATTTTGTTTAGTTTTTAGAATTTGGTACATTTGGGTGTAATTTGGTGTGCCAGGATGCACCTTGTGACAGTATTAATTTGTCAATGTGTCTGATTTGAAACTTTGGTCACCCAGTTGAATTCAGTGCCACAAAACACATTTGAATGTAGAGTTTATTTTTTGATTTGTTTGTTTGATTTAGAGATTTGAGCACTTTAAGTGCATTTGGTGGCTGCGTTGGCATGCTGATTTGTTTGGAAGATAGATTCTCACTAAGGTGAAGATTAATGGAAATCTTGGCTCAAATCTCATTTGAGTTGAGATAAACTTCTATTCTATCATGTTACTAAATTTTTACTAGAACAATTTGATTTCCTGAAGAGTTCTAAAGAATATGAATTTGCACAAATTTAATTAGTTTTGAACTCGACTAGCACAAGTAGGATTCAATTTGGTCTATGTTTTTCTCCTATAAATAGGAATGTATGTTCAAATAATTAACATGTGCAAGTTGTTTTAGCAAGAAAATTTATGGGAGTCGAGTGATTTATAATTTTTTCTCCATATATTGAATTTTGTCATCCGTGGATATAAGTAAATTGCTCACCATGTAAAATTTGTCTTTTTTTACTCGTTTGTGATTATTTCAAAACTTTTTTGCACAACAAGTAGTATTAAAACTTAAGTTAAAGGTGGTCTTTTGTTCTCTGCCTAAAATTTGAAGTTATCAAAAATCGCTTTTGAATATATCTAAAGTTTCATCTCGTCGAGACGATTCCAATGGTACATTATATGTCAAAAATGGAGTTCAAATGTACCCTCAAACGTTGTTTAAATCTCGGCTCATTTTTTGAATGCGCCAAACACGCTTTTAGTTCATTATTTTGATTTGCTATTGATTCATCATGACAAAAAGAAAATATCTCTCTCCTAGCATTCGCCCGCGTGTTCACCTGCACACTCCAATTAAGTCCCTTTAATATTTGTGGTATGCCAAACGGATCCATAGTCTATTATTGAAGATTTACTGGCTCTGCACCGGTTGATTATTGATTTGATTTAGCAAGGAAGATAGCTCTGCATATTACTTGCTTCGTAATCCGCACGTATCCAGCCCACTCATATTAGAATCTCGCACCTTAGTCTGATACTCTAATTCATCCTTAGATCGATTTATATTTGCCCAGCTTCGTTTTTTACCAGTTTCGCATTTTTGTGTGGTGTTTTTATCGGGTTAGAGTGGTTTCTATTGTTTTTAGCTATTTTGGCTTTAATTGTGATATTAGATTTTTTTAATTGAGCTTTTAAAAATTTGTTTTGCCTTATTGGAGCATAAAAATGGTTATTTGTGGTGAAGCTTAAAAAAAATTGATGATTGAATCTGATGAGGGTTTTATTTTTTGGGTTCAAATTGTTTATTTGTATCATTGATTTATATTCGAAAGATCGTCTATTTGAATCTTCTGAAGAATTCAAAAGTTAAAGGACTTTGTAGCATGTACAGTCTGTTTTGTTCATCTAGAAGAATCTATTTTGTTCATCATGAGTAGTTTAATCTTCAGGTGGAGATTTTTCTCAGATGAAGTTTGTCATCAAATGAATTTTTTGTTGGTTATCTAGTTGCATTTATTGGTGAAAAATATGCAGACAGTTTGGAAGACACGATGTGTCATTTGAGTCAAGTTTCAATGCGGCTTGAACTTGACAAAATTTGATAATTTGAGTAGTCGCTTCACCCAATTCATATTTGGTTTGGATGTGATATGTGCATTTGGCCATATTTTGTTTAGTTTTTGGAATTTGGTACATTTGGGTGCAATTTGGTGTGTCAAGATGCATCTGGTGATAGTATTAATTTGTCAATATGTCTGATTTGAAACTTTGGTCATCCAGTTGAATTCAGTGCCACAAAGCGCATTTGGATGCAGAGTCTATTTTTTGATTTGTTTGATTCAGAGATTTAAACACTTTAAGTGCATTTGGTGGCAGCGTTGGTATGCTGATTTATTTGGAAGATGGATTCTCGCTAAGGTGAATATTATTGGAAATCTTAGCTCAAATCTCATTTGAGTGGAGACATACTTCCATTCTATCATGTTACTAAATTTTTACCACAATAATTTGATTTCTTAAAGAGTTCTGAGGAATGTGGATTTGCACAAGTTTGATTAGTTTTGAACTCGACTAGTACAAGTAAAATTAGATTTGGTCTCTGTTTATCTCCTGTAATTATGATTATATGTTCAGATAATTAGCGTGTGCAAGTTGTTTGAGAGAGAGAGAATTTGTGGGAGTCAAGTGATTTGTAAATCTTTCTCCATATATTGAATTTTTTCATTCATGATTGTAGGCAAATTGCCGACCACGTAAAATTTGTCTTTTTATATTTGTTTGTGATTAATTTAAACATTTCTTGTACAACATGAATAAAGGGTATTATTGTGTTTTAAAAGTAGTAAAAATTTGAATGAAATATTCTGAGAATTTGCGTTTAGATTTGACTTTTTAGCTTTTTAGCTTTTTAACTTTTTTCTTTTTTCTTTTTTGCTAAAAGGGTCATCTTGATTTTAGGATGTTTTTAGCTAAAAAGCCAAAAATTAAAATTTCCAATCAAGGCCTAAGCCTTGCTCGAGATTGCTGTGTTCATGGGCAGCAAATTTTACCATAGAAGTGAGGGGTTTACAAATTCTCACAACTAATGAGAGTGAAAAAAATTATCTCTAGCTAGTGACCGCTCAAGCGGGGTTGTACGCAGTTGGTCTCAAGCTAGTGACGGATCGAGCTATCAGGAGCTCGAGCGAGCGGGCTTGTACTTAGGTGGTCTTGGGCTAGTGGCCGCTCGAGCAAACCGTCACGAAACAGGTTTTGTTGTGCGATGACTAGGGTTATGTTTTAACCTAAGAGCCTTCATGTAAAGTGCAAAATATTATGTTTTGGCCTTAGAGAAACATCAAAAACATTATTCCTTTTGTAATCATCAGATCAATATTAATGAAAGTGTGAGCTCGTGGACGTAGGCACTATTGTCGAACTACGTAAAATCGTGTGTGCATCATTGGTGATTTTTTTTTTGTTCTTTTTCTTGCTTATGACTAGTTTGTGGCATGGTTGAGTTCTTCAACATTGTGACTTATGGGCTGAATTTGGTCAAATCTTGACTTGAAATCCACAACAACTAGTATCAAAGCAAGGTTTAAAGGTTGAAGAACGCAAAAATGGCAAACGACAAGAAGATCAAGATCGAAAAGTTTAACAGTTCGAACTTCTCTCTTTAGAGGATGCAGATCGAGGATGTTATGTATCAGAAGGACTTGTTCAAACCATTTTTTGGGGAAAAACTAGAGAAAATGACACAAGCCGAGTGGGAGATATGGATCGAAAGGCATTAGGGACCATGCAACTGAGTCTCGTACTATCAGTGATCTCTAATATCGCAAAAGAAAAGACGATAATGGGATTATTAGCGGCGCTAGAAAAGATATATGATCAGCCTTCTGCATCAAATAAGTTATACCTTATGAAGAGGCCATTCAATCTGAGGATGACAGATGACGCCATTTTAGCGGAGCATCTCAACGAGTTTAACTCCATCGTAAACCAATTGGAGTCAGTTGGGATCAACTTTGATGATGAAGTCAGACCCTTATCTCTCTTGTCTAGTTTACCAGCAAGCTGGAGCGACTTACTTGTCGCAGTCAGCAACTCCTCATCTAAGTTAAAGTTAGAGGAGGTTACTGATTTCATCTTTGGAGAGGAATCACACCGAAGAACAACTGCTGAAACCACAAATCCAAATCATGGGGCAAATTGTAGACTCGAGAGAAGTTGACTGGATGTTGGAATTGTGGACAGAAAGACCATCTCAAGAAGGATTGCAAAGTTCTGAGGAAACAACGCGACGACACATATCAAGGTGGTAAGGCTACTGTTAATGTTTCTGATGAGAAAAATATAAATACTTTGATTTGTGCATTGGATTGTAGAAGCAATTCTTGAATTGTTTACTCGGGAGCATCATTACATGCCACACCAGCATGTGGCATAAGCGTCTTGGTCACATGAGTGAAAATGGGATGAGAGTTATAGCACAGAAATGGAACTTACCGGGTATTGAGTCAGTGGACTTGTAATTCTGTGAAGATTGCGTCTTTGAAAAATAGAAAAAAGTTAGCTTTACAAAGCAGGCAAAGACTCCAAAGTCTAACAGAATGAAGCTAGTGCATACAAATGTATATGGACCTATTCAGGTTCCCTCTATCGATAGCTCGAGGTATTTCATAACTTTCATTGACGATGCTACTAGAAAGTTATGAGTTTACTTTTGTAAGAATAAATCAGACGTGTTTGGTATTTTCAAGAACTGGAAGGCATTTGTTGAAAATGAGACAGGTCTGAAATTAAAGTATCTAAAGTCTGATAATTGTGACAAGTGCTGCAGCAGAGAATTTAAAGATTACTATGCAGCTAACGAGATTAGGAGACTGAAAATTGTTCTGATAAAACTGAGGCAGAACAGAGTGGCAGAATGCATGAACAAAACGATCATTGAGCATGCCCGAAGTATAAGGCTACATGCCGGGTTGCCAAAGCAGTTCAAAGCAGACGCAATGAGTACATCAGCGCACTTGATAAACAAGGATCCATCAGTTGCACTGAATTATAGATTGCTAGAAGAAGCCTGAACTGGAAAAGAGATCAAAATTTTCCATTTATGCATTTTTTGGTTGCACAACTTATGTACACATTGAGTCAAAAAAGAAGGGCAAATTAGATCCCAAGTCTCGAAAATGTATGCTTGTTTGCTAGGGTGCAGATAGCTACAGTTATAGGCTATGAGAACCAAAAAGCAGGAAAGTTGTGAGGAATATGGATGTGGTCTTTAATGAGTCAGTTTTGTATAAAAATAGATATGATCAAAAGGATGAGACAGTAGACGAGTCAGACTATATTGAGTTTGAGGGATAGTCTAGCAAAGTCTTAGAACAGATAACCAACTCCACAGGCAGAGCCACAGACTCTCATAATCAGGAGGTCTACTAGAGTTAGCATACCTACAGTCAGATATTTACCTTCATTGCACTATCTGCTGTTAACAGACAGTAAACAGCCAGAATGCTTTGAAGAGACTTTGCAGACAGAGGCAAATGGCAAGTGGGAACATGCAATGGATGAAGAAATGCGATCTATGTCATCTAACAAGACTTGTGACCTAGTTTAGTTGTCCAAGGATAAGTCAGCACTACAAAACAGGTGGGTCTACAGGTTGAAAAAAGAAACTGATGGGAACAAGCGGTACAAGGCGAGCCTGGTGGTCAAGGGTTTTCAGTAGAAGCCGAGAATTAACTACATGGAGATATTTTCACAAGTTGTGAAAATATCCACCATTAGGACAGTTCTGAGTATAGTGGCTACAAAAGACTTGCATCTAGAACAGCTAGATGTTAAGACAACATTTTTCCACGGTGACTGGGAGAAAGAAATCTACATGCAGCAGCTACAGGGGTACTCAGTTAAAGGAAAGGAGAAAATTGTGCACAGACTGAAGAAAAGCTTGTATGGGTTGAAGCAGGCACTCAGACAATGGTATAAGCAGTTTGGCAGTTTTATGGCAGATACAGGGTTCCACAGATGCCATGGTGACCATTAATGCTATATCAAGAGGTTTGCCAACTCGGATGTAATTCTCTTTCTGCACGTAGATGACATGTTGATTGAAAGATCCAGTATGAATGAGATTTTGAATCTCAATGCACAACTGTCTCAGGAATTTTCTACGAAGGATTTGGGAGAAGCCAAATGGATACTTGGGATGAGGATCAGCAGGGAAAGAAAGAGTTGAAAGTTAAAACTTTTGCAGTAAGAGTTCGTTGAAAAGGTCTTCAACGTTTCAACATGGAAGGTGCTGAGCCTGTTAGCATGCCTTTGAGAAGTCAATTCAGTCTTTCAAATGAACATGAAGTTGTCACATACGAAGTAATGAACTACATGAAAAAAGTACTGTACGCGTCAGCTGTGTGTAGTTTGATGTATACCATGATCTGCACGAGGCCGGACATCACCTATACAATGGAGTTGTGAGCAGGTTCATTTCAAATCCGAACAAGGAGCACTATAAAGTAGTTAAGTGGATTCTGAGGTATCTCAGGGGCACTACGGGGTACATTATGTGTTACAAAGACTTAAGGATTCAGCTGAAAGGTTTCATGGATTCAAACCTAGCTAGGGATATCGACAGTACAAAAAGTACAACATGGTATGTGTCTATTCTGGGCAGTGCAGCGGTAAGCTGAATTATCAGGTTGCAAAAGATAATGACAATCTCTACCACCAAGGCAAAATATGTCGTAGCCACTGAAGTGTGTAAAGAGATGATTTGGCTGAAAGGGTTTTTTGAAAGAATTGGGAAGAGGCCTGAACAAGTGCCAGTTGTATAGCAATAGTCAAAATACTATACACTTGACAAAGAACTCGGCATTTCATTCAAGGACCAATCACATCGATATAAAGTATCACTTTATTTGGTCTCAACTAGAAGAGGGACAGTTCAATTCGGAGAAGATTTGTACAAACGAAAATTCTGCAGACTTGTTCACAAAGGTTGTGACAGTAGAGAAGCTGAGGGACAGTTCAACTTCCGTTGGTCTTCGGGCTTAGAAGACAAGGGGTTGGCTTACACAGAACTTGGGATTTCTAGATTGCAAAAGACTTTGAGTGGTTTTATTTCAAGTAGAAAAATTGTTGATAGTGAAGAAAAACCTCTCTGGCTAGTGACCACTCGAGTGGTCTTGGGTCCGCTCGAGCAAACTTGCACGCAATTGGTCTCGGGTTAGTGACAACTCGAGCGACTAGGGGCCCAATCGAGCGAGCTTGTATGTAGGTGGTCTCAGGCTAGTGGCCGCTCGAGTGGATAAGAGTCCACTTGAGTAGACCGTTGCGAAATAGGTTTTGTTATACGGCAGCTAGGGTTACGTTTTAACCTAAAAGCCTTCATGTAAAGTGCGGAATGTTATGTTTTAGTCTTAAAAAAACATCAAGAACATTATTCTTCTTGCAATTCTCAAATCAACAGTGAAAATGCGAGTCCGTGGACATAGCCACCATTGCTGAACCACGTAAAACTTGTGTATGCATCGTTGGTTTTTTTTTTTTTGTTCTTGTTCTTGCTTGTAAATGATTTATGGCTTGGTTGAGTTCTTCAACGTTGTGACTTGTGAGTTGAATTTAGTCGAATATTGACTTATAATCCACAGCAACTCTCTTTAAATTCCTTGTTTTCTCTACTATACTTGCACACATTTCACATACACATAATACATCTATTTATAGGTGAGAGAACACTACTCCTATGATGGCTAAAGCAAATTCAAACTCGTTTTTTGTTAAAATTTTGTGAGTTATCCAAATTGTAAATTTTTCAACCATGGAGGCTAGAACGATAGCTGGAATTTGAACTACTATTCAACATACCATCCAACATCATAACTTGAATTCTCATATTCATAGTTCTCAAAGCGAAATCTAAAAACTCCACAGGCCATCGGAATAAGAATTTCGTGGCGAAGTGCATGATTATCAGACAGGCTATTTTTGCATTTATCGCAGCATATTACTTAAAACAGTAATCGGCGTCTAAATTAGAGATTACTCTCTTAACGACATTTTCAATTGACATGGTGCACTATCAACTAGCACGGGTAATTCGAGATTAAGCGTTAGTAATTTGAGATTAAAAGTCATCAAGGGGCTGGGCCAGACTAGCCCAGCCCGCATAATTAGTACTTAAGTCCATCCATGGACCATACTCGACGGGCTTTTTTTTGTGGTGAGTTGAGCTTTAACTTAAATGATTAAGTCCAAACCTTACCCGATGAACTTAGCCAAAGTGAGCGCGTGGGCGAACTAGCAGCGGATTAACGAACTTTTATATTTTTTTGACTAGATTCGTTCATTTTGTAAAGCGCGTTGAGTTTATTATTCATGTGAAAAATAAAATCTATCTGGTATTTTTAGCTACTTGATTGAAAAAAATTTATTTAACTATTTAACAAAAAAATATATATTTACCATCAATTTATTTGTAAATAAGTGTAATCCATTCACATGTTACATAAATCGAACAACTTTATTTTTTGTATTAATAATAAGCTCAACAAGTTCTACATAATGAACGAATCCAATAAAAAAATCTACATAATGAATAAATTCGATAAAAAAATAAATGCAAACGATCCATTTAAATTGAAAGAAGGCTAATAAACCAAGGCTGTTCTAACTAGTTGAGAAATCAAAAAAAAAACTAAATTAAATTAAAAACAACATTTTATTTTATTTCATATCCAATTAGAAATAAAAGGTCTAATTAAAGTCTCATAATTAACATAATTTAGTTAGTTGTTCAATTCATAAAGAAATCTAATTCTTTATTATTAACTTTTCGGGATTAGACGGACCCTTGGGACCCAATTCTAACAACTATTTCCAAGCTCAGTCCAAGTACTATTTAGGTGGTTTGAGCCTACCCAGGCATCAAGTTTGGGCCGCACTTTAATCCAACGGGCTTGGTAAGTTTAGACCGAATAACGAATTAATGGGTAAAATAATAATATTTATTCGAGATAGAAAGAGAATCTCCCGCCAAAACAAAGTTGGAAGCAATTATTAACACATTTATATTTAACAAATGGATTAAAGAAAGCAAAGATTCGTATAGACACAATAATATCGTAAATAAGAGAGTGGACTCTTCAAGTCTCCGCAAAGCAACGAAGGAAAGTGCGTGTTATGAGACAAGTTTTGCCAAACACTGATCTCTCCTACTTTAGAAAAAAATAAAAGAAAGGAAACAATTAAACAAAAGAACCCTCTAAAGTAATCAAAGTCTGGCCAGCGCAAGCCAACCTTCCGTAAAGATTGAAGTAGTTTTCTCCAGCCTTTTCATATGTCGTTATATTTTTTTATTTTCTCTGTCTAGTCTCTAATTTTGCAACGTAATCTTGTCGGAAAACGTCTAGTGAGTCAAACAACCATAAAGCAACACCAAAGTTAGCCTGCAAACAAAATAATTCATAACTGTGCTTTAATGATTTGAATCATTCTTTTTTATAAAGTTTATTGAAAACATCATATATTCAAAAAACAAAATTAATTGGGACTTAATAAGGAAATGATCAGAATATGTTTATCCTAAAATATAGAGATCACCCCAACCGTCAACTCTTAAGCTCGAATTCGCCATGGGGTGAATGGAACATATGGCAGAGGAGCTAAAACCTCGGCAGTCGTAATTTGATTAGAATAGTAGAATCTTGGAATATGCTTATGTGACTTCTGCACTTTGGCTACCAAACCCATACATACGTAAGAAGATCATTAAAAACATACGCGGAACGGAAGAGTCACAATATTTCGTAGTTGGCTACCTAACACATTCGTCATAAGGTCGTGTAAAGGGAAAATTATTATCTAACACTATAATGGTATTTGGCAATGTTGAAACTCTAGTAATTTAAAAATATAGTTCATAATAAAAGTTAAGAGTGTTCAATAAAAAATGTAAATTGCAGCTGAAATAGAAAAAAAAATTAACTATAAATTGTAGCAAAAATTATAAATGTTTAAAATAAATTATAACTTATAACTAAAAACTATTAGCAGTAGCATTGTCAAACACCTTTTATGTAGAGTATTTTTACAAAAAATTATACTGCATAGTATTTTTGTTAAATAAATCATTATAATTTACACACTGTAGATTATTTTTTGTTTTTTAACTATAAAATAAAAATAAATTCTCATATTTTTATTATGACAATATCAAGGCCCTGTCTGGACAAATTACTTATTTGCTTATTGTAAAATAAATAAAAATATAAATAAACAAGTACGTTTGTGATAATTAGTTTTTAAGTGACTTATATGTGAGATGCATTCGTTTGGATAAAAACATGCTTATTAAGTTATTTGTTTATATTTGTAAAATTACGTTAAATAAACATGTACGTTTGAAATAATTTGCTTATTGGTTTACTTACTTATTGGTTTAAATGTTACTTATTTGTTTATCGAAACGAATTTGCTTATTGAAGACTGAATAAGACAAATAAATAAATAAATAATTTGTCCAAACAGAACCTAAGTAAAATACCAAATAAAAACATGATATAATACTCTAAAAGCATCAAATAATTACTTGTCCTAAAGGCTAAAATAGGTGCCAATCTTTACTAAAATTTGAACCTACAAATAGCGATATTTATGATCAATTATAAAATGTTTAAATACTACACTCTGTTTTCTGTAATTTCTCAACTACGTATATTAATTATGTTTTAGCAACAATCTTGGTGTTTATTTAAAATAATGAATAATATTTTACTATTTTCATAAAATGACAACTTCTAAACTAAATTTTCTTGAAATATACGGTTCTAACATTTTTCTTTACTTTTGCATTTATATTGATATCAAAAATTAAAAAAATTCACTAAAAACAATAAATAAGTAAAACAAATTAACTTGTTTTTATTTATTTTCTTATTTTCTGAACTTTGTTGATTTTTAGACCAAATCTTGTATTATGAACGAAATCAAAAAAGTAAAAAAATTGATTAAAATAAATAAAAATATAAACAAAAATAAGGAACTTAGGCTAAACAAATAAACCATTATTTGAAACTAAGCCTAGATTAGAACAAAATAAGATTTAAAAATCAGGTTAAAAATAGAATTTTAAAATCCCAGAGCGCCCGCCAAAAGGATTAGATTGAAGAACTACCTCTCTTTGCGTTTCTCCAGAAACCTCCGCAGCGACTTTCTCCGAGCGATTGGTAGATCTGCACCCCAAGAAAATAGAATTGATTCGCTACTTTCTAAAGTTCATGTTTATATTGACGAATAATTATTCTTGAAAGATACACGCACAAAAATAAACATATATAAATGAAAATAAACTCAAATCGACGGGGACCGACCTCCGTTGAGCGTATTCAGAATCTGATTTTGATCGCTAGAAGACACTGCAAGTTTCGGATCTGCTGAATCAACAGTTTTGGAGACTTCTTCCTCAGAAAATTTCAAGATGTTCCCTGCCTGAACGATTATTAAAAGCTTCAGTCAATTAATAGAGTTTATAGTACTAAAGAAACAAAAAAGAACGAACGTTGAATTATTGACGAACCTTGTGCCGGGGAACATCGAAAACGGCGACGGATCCGTTGTAGAAAATCGTCAAAGGAGTGGTTTCAGGAGCGCGGTTTGAACCACTAGTATTGCTCCTGGAAAACCAGAGCGTCAATGTCATCATATACATTCCGATTCCTTGACACATGAATAACAAAAGATAAACAGAAAGAGGTAAACTATTTGAAAATGTTTCAATACCTAAAGGCAGGAGGAGAATAGAGAAGAGGCAAAGCAGGAAAGAGACTCTCGTCGTGTTTCGGCGTCGACGGAACGGAAAACGAAGGCTTTGAGGCCGACAGGTCACTATTCTCGGACGATTTTGCAACATCGGAGTACTGCTCAACAGAGCCGGAGGCAATCACGGTCTTCAGGAGTTCGGGATTCATCTTCGAAATGACACTCTGAATATCTGAGAGAAATGTACATACATAGGGGATGAGATGCGAAAACACAGAAAGCAAAGAAAAACAAAAAAGGACTATAACAACATCAATTTGTGCGAACCTCGAAAGGTTCTTCGGCGATCGAAGAGCTTCCTGGCTTGAGATTTGGCGCAGCTCTCTTTCTCCATCCGGAAGAAATCGAGGTCTACAGCAGATCTTGACATAATTGTTTTCTGGTTCGAAAACGCTTTTCAATGGTGTTGAACTTGAAGGATGGGGCGGTGAGAATATAAATGCTTCAGAGGCAAAGGGAACAGAGGGGATTTATGAGGGGCGCGAGATAAAGGAGAAAGGGTCAATAGGTGCAGGGAGTGGGGTCGTGTTCTGAAA
>JAOTRH010085755.1:0-16875 GCA_034768845.1 Heliamphora exappendiculata | reverse complement strand
AACTACCACAAAATCTCGAAAGGAACACTCCAAACCCGATTCTATCCAACCAAAATCAACACAAAACGCCTTTTAAACCAAAATCCAATTTTATCGAAACATAAACCAACTTTTCATGCATTTTTAAACGGTAAAAATACATATAATTGCATGTAGCACCCTTTAAAGACAACATAGTCTAGGATCCTACCTCGTTGAGCTAAAAGCTTGATATCTCGATCCACGTGCAAAAATGAACTTCGTCGGAATAAAATTTCATCTGGATGAAAGCGTAGCCCACCACGAGGATACTAAGGATCTATTGTTAGATCGTTAAAAATCGAGCCCCGAGCCCCCGAGAAGTTAAAGAGAAGGCAGAGAGAAAAAGAGGAAACTTAACTTGTAAGTTTTGAAAATATCTTTTGAAAATATCTAACGCGAGATATTTATAGGCCACGAAATATTTTTTTTTTTATATTCGCACCACAATGCCCAACGGCCTCGGTATCCAACCCAACATGGATTTCTATGCTCGAACACGCATAAAACGCACATAGACATGCTATTGTAAAAAATAATAAATAACACTTCAAAACGTCGTAAAAATTAAAATAGGTCAGGGTCTCACAACTCTCCCCCTCTTAAAGGAATTTCGTCGCCAGAATTTAACACTAAAACTCAAGCGAAGCACTATCCTGTAACCATCAACAATCTCTTATGCAAACCAACGATACCGCACATCAGCAGAAAGGCACTAACAACTGAAATCCCAAACCTGTCGTCACACGAGGTAAACACGACTTGAAGATTCGATCTCCACACAAACTGCCCACATGTGCAAGTTCCACTAACACCACTGTCACCCACGAGACATCCATGAAACGCCAAATCAATATCCAACTCACACTGCCAAACCTCAAAGCATAACCAAGATAAACACAAACCATTCCGGCGATAAACGCAAAATAAGAGACCAATCCATCATGGAACCTAATCCCAAACACTCTCGATGACAAAACATAGAGATTACTACTCTCATTCTTACTTCCACATACTGGCATCTCACCATGCACACCAAGGACTAACTCCGTGAGTCCAACCACAATATGTCAAACCTGACATCAATCACACAACATCACATACTACAAGCACAACTCTACTCCAGTTTTGATGATCACCAAACGACCACTAACTTTGATACCACATCGCTACCTAGCTAATGCTAACAACGCCATCTCGAAGCTGACACAACGCCCATCCACGAGCAACAACACAAACACCCGACTCCAGAGAGAAACTCACTTAACTCACCCGAAATACCGAAGAACGCATTTACGCTCAACCTTCATCCTCCACTCGATCTTCCATCGCGAACCACAATTATCTAAGGTGAGAGAAACACGAGGTGTCACACCTTTGTCCAGGACAAGGTTCCACATAACCGAAAACCAATCCGATATCATAGCCACAAAGTCACCTGACCCAACATGTCACGCAGACAGATCATCTCATAGGTATCCAACAACCTACACGAACCTAATCATGTCTCCTGTGTAACCACACATCCCTACACAACTCAACGTCTCGCTATCATATCACTGATACCAAGGCTACAGATCAATCTCAAATCAAACATGATGACTGCCAGCCAACATCAACCCCAACTCATAACACATACATCACTTCCGTGAGTTTACAATAGTAGAATACGTGAACCCAAGATCTGTCTGTGAAGTAACCAACCAAGATTTGCCTCTCTCACTTAGCAATTTTCTCATGTACAGAACTCATCACGGCCCAACCAACTAAACAATCGCGTCGGTCCAAACAGGCCGTGTCAATCAAGGCTTCTCAAACATCGAATCCTTCTTGACTCACACCCTACCATACTATCAGGACCTCCATCCAGACAAACGGTTATGCCAAAACACAACAGAACTCTGAATAGTTCAAAGCCCAAATAGAACCCAAATCTAGATTCATAATGTTTTTCAGAACCCACAGGTGAATATCACAGCCACACTGTTCTGCTAAAAATTCCCACTCCACCAAGAGCTAGATGTACCACCACACCTACACAATCTAGAACAAGCTATACATAACGGTTAATGATTCCCAGCTGATCACTGCAAAGGAACTTTGCATCTCCACACTAACTCTTTTGTTGATAAGGGAGTATTCCAGGTCCACCAAATCGACCTCACAGGGGACACAACCCAAATGGTTCAACCATCTTACATAACAAACCACACCCTGACTAGGTTACAATGGCCTACTATGTTCACTACATTCACACATACTCTCTTACAATCTTCCACCGCAGGATAATACCAACCCCGAACATGCAATTCTTTACGGTCCTCAACTGCGAGAGCAATCGGATCCCAAGTCATACATACAGATGCCTGCATGTAGAGCATCTCGCACCATGCGTTGAAGCCATGGAAAATTCGACAATCACCTAATCCCGACGATACAAATTACCGAGGCATAACTCCAAGGATCACAACACAGATACATAATCCACAGAAGTTTTCCCATTCTCAAAACACAACCAGAGCTGGATCAATCAAGATCCCGACATCTACATCCAACCATGATGAAACAACTCTATTCATCCAAAGAAATAAAAAGGTCAACAAGAAATCATGACCCAACCTCATCATACTGGGAGTACTCCTCAACACTTGGCCTCTAAAGAATTCTGTCAACCTTACCTTGAGGTCACCTTGACCACAATCAAGCAGCTGTCATCAAAACTCCTGCTAGGTAAACCACAAGCACATCATGGTCTCAAGCCCACTGTCCAAACAGCTCACATAGAAGGCGCACGACACCAAACAAAGGGAGCCCAATCCTAAGACTTTTCATCCTAACTCCTACCACTATGCAGACACCTTACGCACTTTTGCTCTCAAAGCACACATCAATCACATGCATCGTAACCCACGATTTCTCACCTATCGCTCTAGGTCAGTCAAACCACACGGTGTACTGCTGAACCTTATTACTCCACAATTCAGTCCCATGGGTAGACAACATACCCACCTCTGAACCAAGTGTTGAACACAAATAACCCATATCACACTCAGGGTACGCTGTCTCAGCACTAAGCCAACCACACTATCGAACCCTTCTACGGTCCTTTCGCACCTCTTGCACCCAGCATGGTTCCCAAACACGATCTCCTAATCGCTAGGATAAATACCATACCACGAACCTGTGTCCTCGTAGGAATCCCATGAGACTGTTACTTGTCGCATGTTAGAACCGTAATCCGAACCCTTACACATCCCAACACAGCCACGACCCATACTCATCTCAGCATATTTGTAACTCATACTCATCCCCCATATCCTCGAGCTCACTCACTCGTAACTCAATTT
Source organism: Heliamphora exappendiculata (assembly GCA_034768845.1). NCBI lineage: Eukaryota > Viridiplantae > Streptophyta > Magnoliopsida > Ericales > Sarraceniaceae > Heliamphora > Heliamphora exappendiculata. The sequence continues at coordinate 13,510 of JAOTRH010085755.1, read as the reverse complement.
TTAAACCTCAATAAGGTATACAACGTCCAAAGTCATCAGGCACTGCTCTGACTACCAACAACATGCTGCTAGCAGGGATATTCCCAGAACCACACATGTTTTGCCATCTCAGCATACACCTAACCAAGGATTACTACGCTCCCATCTACTATGTTTCTGTCTATACCCTATCCCAAGTACACAGCTCATGACATAGCATGGCTCAAGACGTGCCTAATCCATCACATGGCCAAAATCACATACACCAAACCTTAATCGAAAGGGATTATCACTATCTATGATCTACAATCCAATCACATCAACTGATTTCCCAGGGTCTCCAACACTCCATCGCCCCTACTCACAAGGTTATCCATAACACGACTTCAACTCTCAAGAGGAGCCAACTACCACAGCCAAAGCTATCAACCATGCTTTGACTACACCCGAGAAAACTTTGCTCATACCAACACTCAACAATCTGCCAATTGAAGCTAACCTCACGCGGCTAACCTAAACTCACCGACGAGTTCCACAACGCATCGAGCGATCGACACTCAACCCTTAACCTTACCCCTACAATTGATAGCAACTGAGTCTCATATTCAAGACCCAAACCACAGTCTCATCGTCTCGAATGGTGTACAGTTCATATATAAAGAAAACATAAAACCCAACAACCTAAGGTCGATCTATCATATTACTTCTAACACGTACCACATAATCATGCTAACATAATCAAAACAAATATGCAGACACAGCACACATACCGAGGAGAATCGATAAGAATGACGTGTCACTTTGGATAACTTACTTAGATTCCTTACGAGAAATCACATCCGCGAAATGCGTTTCTAATTTGGCTCCCAAGTTTGATAATCCAAACGCCCGAAGGTAAGACTAATCAATCATAAGGTTCAACTTCCATACTCACATATACACGGCATCAACATGCTCAACAACTAACATGCTCATGTTGCAACCAAGCACACACACATCCTCACAAGGTGATGCACCCTCTTCCCACGACTCATAGGTATTCGAACCCAGATCTCTGATACCAAGTTGTCACGCCCCAAATTTTGGATCACGCAAAAAGCCCAAGAACAACAACTGAAATAGTTATACAACAAACCCAAGGTTTTGCTCGAAAACATATAATATGCATACATCTATAAGAATTACATATGCTTTACAGCTTGTTACATCTAAATATGAAATATATTCAAAAAGGTATAAACTACCTATTAAGACAAAACAAAAGTCTTGTCTTCAGCCACTTCCGAGCACCTCAAGGTTAACCTACAGAATCACGTTCACCTAAAAAAGATTTTACAACAAAATCTCACGATGTGAGCTGAAGCCCAATAAAAACATACTATAAAGCCGCAAAGTAGGATATGCAATCACATAGCATATAGTTGACTCAACCACAAGAGCCAAAAAGGTTTTCTATCCAAAACCCACAAGTTTTTCATTCTTAAAATCATGTATATCAACCATGTAGATAACGTTTTCACAGTTAAAAAAAAACACTAACCAAAATGTTATTTTTTCACTCGAATTTCACAACCGAGGAAAGAGAAATGCATTCTATATACCGACTCTGTCACAAAGGAACATAGGTAACAACTATAGATTCCTGCCCATTACCTAATTCCTAAATCATTTAAGACCTGTTAGGTAATGACAAGTTCTATACAGAGCTACCACAACGTAACTACTGACTTTACGGACTAAAACCAAGGGCACTCACCCCTTCTTTATGGGAATTACCCCGAATGACAAAGGTACCTACTCTACGCACATTTCTGGACTTCCACCGAGGGCAACTCGTGCCACATACCCGCTATCCCGGTACATCTATAGAATCATTTTAAAAAAAATCCGTAGCTCGACTATGAAAATATTTCCATAATTATACATTAAATATGTATAAAGATCCATCCATCAATATGGAGATCAAACAAAAATATTTTCAAAATGCTTTCACCATTTTTATCAAAAATGTTTCAAAATTGAGACTCAATCGCAAGGGTTAGCTCGAAACCTCCAAAACATAGTTTATCGACATTTTCACAAATTCACTGCTTTTAAAATCACCCTTTTGAAAACCATGAACATCCCCAAGTTCCATATCATGTAATAAATCAAGTAAAGCGCAAAACATGCTTTTATCCAAGTAAACAAGGTTTGAACACAAAACATGATATATAAAGCATGCATTTCAACCGGTGAAAAAGCATATAACTGCACGTAGCGTAACTAGCCAATCGTCATTGTCATGCCCCGACACCCGGGTCATGTGAAACATCCACAATCAAACTCTCAAGGAATAAAAAATTTGATAAAAAGTTTCAATGAGGATGAAAAATAACCTTTTCCAAAATATTTGCCCAAAAATGGTTAAGAAATTTTGATATACCCTCACTCTTTTAGTCATAATTTTTTCTACAAAAAAAATTTTATTGTGAGAGATGTGTCATTGGAAAGAAGACTTTTGGGGCTTTAATTTGAGTATAACAACGACCCCATTTTGAGTCCGAATGAGGGTGATATGTTCAAAAGAAAATGACCCTGCACAGCTAGTCTACTTGAGCGGACATCAAGCGCTCAAGCGAGCAGGCACCCGAGAAAAACCTAGATTTTCACTATTTTGAGTTCCAAGCTCCAAAACTTTCAAACACTCACACACTACCATCTCAACCTCAAATTAAAGCCTCCAAACACCTTCTCGACACCCTCAAATGTACCTAAACCTGAAACTACCACAAAACCTCGAAAGGAACACTCCAAACCTGATTCTATCCAACCGAAATCAACACAAAATGCCTTTTAAACCAAAACCCAATTTTATTGAAACAAAAACCAACTTTTCACGCATTTTTAAATGATAAATATACATATAATTGCACGTAGCACCCTTTAAAGACAACATAGTCTAGGATCCTATCTCGTTGAGCTAAAAACTCGACGTCTCAATCCACGTGCAAAAATGAACTTCGCCGGAATAAAATTCTGTCCAGATGAAAACGTAGCCCATCACGAGGATACTAAGAATTTGCTGTTGGATCATCAAAAATCGAGCCCCGAGCCCCCGAGAAGTTAGAGAGAAGGCAGAGAAAAAAAGAAAAAACTTAGCTTGTAGGTTTTGAAAATATCTAGCGCGAGATATTTATAGAAAAATAACTTTCTTTTATATTTGCACCACAATACCCAGCGGCCTCGGTATCCAACCCAACATGAATTTCTAAGCTCGAACATGCATAAAACGCACATAAACATGCTATTGTAAAAAACAAAAAGTAACACGTCGAAACGTCGCAAAAATTAAAACGAGACAGGGTCTCACATCTTTTGTTTTGGCATGCTTAGGGTTTAGATTTTTTCTAGTATTGTTTTCTTTTATCATCGTAATTATGTTGTTTTAACTCTAACATGATTAGGTTTTCTCTATTTCTATACTTTTGTTGATGCCATGCGGTTTGCTCCATATACCCTTTAGTTAGATTTTGCATGCCGTAGAATTTTGGACTTTTCCCTTTATGCTTTGTTTGGCATTCTATATACACATGTTTTTTATTTTTCCTCATTTGATTTTGAATGTTATCTCTTTATCCTCATTTTCTGTATTTGCATGCATTTAAAAAATTTAATTAAGAACTAATGATGATTAGTATAGGCTAATTTTACGGTTGGGTGAACGGGGTGCCTAACACCTTTCCCAGTTTGTACCCTAGCCTCCGAACCCTTATTTTCTCTGGTTACCGTTTTAAAAGATCAATGGCTCATTTTGTTTTTCTTGATTTTTTTTAAAAACCAAGTGACGACTCCATTATTCACAAAAAGGGTTTTTAAAATTTGGTTCTCAAGGTATTAAAGTAGTTTCTAAACAATTTTTGAATTCCCTTATTTTTTAAAACAAAACCTTAAATCTCGGCGCCACAATAGCTAGCTACGGTTTCACACCCCAAAAACATAACAATAAAACCGAACAATATAGATAAGAAGAAAACCCAACTCAAAGATTCCAAATTGAAATCGAGTCAAAAAAGATTGGAAGAAGTTTGTCTTCATTTGAATTAAAACTAAACCATTCAATTTTCTTGTAGAAAATAAAAGTAAAAGAGAGTACGTTGCTTATAAAACCGTCATCCAAATAAGTCAATTTAAGATTAAAAGGATGTTCTGAAGAAACCGAACAAAGCCCATTTTTAAACAAAATTTCCAAAGAATCCAACATAGCGGAGTCTGCTTGAGCAGACCCATCACCGCTTAAGCGGTGGACTGGCCGAGAGCCACTAAGCCAAAATTTTGAAAAATTTTCTAAGTATTGGAATAACTCTAGGTTTTCTAATACATTGAATATCGTTTTTAATAGGTACAAATCTGAAGCAAAAACATCCTTTTAGTATTGAAACAAGTCCAAACTTCTCAGAAACTTGGAATTCGACATTTTAAATTATGGAACACCATACATAAACCATGGATTAAACTCCTAATACATGTCTAACATCCTTTCATGCATGCAATTCATGGATCTATGGCCTTAAGGCCTTACGAAACGAGCTCCACCAACCCAAATATATTCTTCAATTCAGCATAAAGAATTACAATTACAGCATTCAAATCTCGAAATTCTCTTCCGAAGAACATGTAATTCTACACACACAAAAACACCCCAACAACGTTCCTACCATAGTTCACCTTACTCGGCGGCTTGCTTCCCATTATCACTTGAAATGTTTATACAACATGAGCTGAGACTTGTAGAAAATAGACTAAAAATGAACAAGTGCATGATATGTGAGGATGATTATGTGAATATACAACAATTTTATTCAAAAACCAACTTTCATTTATAGAAACCTCATTTCACATAATCATTTGTATTAATCACCAAAACATCATGTAAAACACTTTAATTTTCTCAATTCTTTAAACATTACTAACCGATTCAAGGTACTCACACCTTCAATTACACCAGAATTCACAACAATTCTAAAGTTTTTTGTACTTGCAATTATTTCCACCGTTTAACCAAGGTTTTGCAAATCCAATTCAATTCTTGATTTAATTAAGTACCAAACCCAGATGGCACCTATAGACCCAGGTGTAGTCATTCTAGCTGGGCCATGCGAGACCTTATGGATAAATACTCATTCTGTAACCCGACGCAGAGAGCACACATTTTTGGTTTCTTTCAAAAATATCGACAGGTGGGCTGCCCAAAGCACTCTTTTACGAGGGTTAACTCGAAGAAAGAGCCTATCCAACATGTGCAACTTTTTAGTCTTTCACCGATGAGCTAGTTGAGCCCAATCTTAATTATCCAATCCAATCATACAGTACCATAATTATATTATTCACATTAATACCAGTACAAGTACAACCGATAAACTGGCTCCTCTTGTCAAACCCAACATAATTAGGATTAAGAAATATCAGTTATCACCAATTTCTCATATTTGTCACATTCGGATTAAATTAGTTCAAAACCCCCCAACCAATCATCTCATGATTTTCATATTTCATCAAAATTCATATGATTTATACATGAATAGGTTAACACAGTCTCTAATTTACCAAAAATCAAGTCAATTTTATCATTTGAGTTACCCAACCCAAAAGCCACAAATTTGTAAAGGCTTAGCACAATCAAAACCCTAACTTCTCATTTCACAAATTAATGTGTCTCCAACAACAATAACATGATAGATTTAACATAAATCATACTCAAACTCAAAATTCATTATGCTTCAACATCAAACCCAATCTAGGGTTTCAAAAATATACTCTTTTCATGCTTTTATGTAAATATAACGAAATACACAACAAATATACATTCAATGATCAAGGTTAGTCTTAGATCTTACCTTTTGGATGACAAATCCACAAGAACATGAGCTCTAGCAAGCTCCATCGACACAAACCACCAATCATTTAGTGAAAAGGGAGCTTCCAACGCGTAGATTAATCTCCTAACGGTGTAGATTCAAGAGGAGAGCAAAAAAGATCCACCAATGAAGGGTAAAAGGAGCTCAAGGGTGCTCCAAGGGATTTTCTAGGGTTTTAGTTCGGGTTTAGAGAGAGAGAAAAGTGAGGAGAATGAGAATAAAAGGATCAATCCGTGACTTTAAAATTCCCTCTACCGACAGTCCACTCAGATGGACCTATAGTCGCTCGAGCGGTTCCCCGCTGTAGCCAATCCAGAGAAATAAATATATATAGGTTTTAATTTTTTATCCAAATACTTCAAAACTCATCTAAATAATTCACAACAATTATTCTCATGCATTAACAAGTATACAATTATCATCATCAATCATTAGCATCATTAAATTTAACTCTTTAACACAATTAAATATTTTTCTATTTTTCCACCAAAAATCCCATAACAAGTTTTTAATTAATTATCAAGATAAAAAGGTACCGGATCCCTACATAGGGTATGAAGAATGCGAAGAACAAAGTCAATACTTTAATTGTGTTCATGGCGTTCGAAAATACAACAGAAGGCTTGATTAGATAAAAGATTACTTGTCAATAACTGCATTGATCTTTTAATCAAATTTTATTACTTAAAACAAAATCAAATATTACTAGTCAATAACCCCGATAAAACAAAATCAAATATTAGTAGTCAATAACCGCGTTGATCTTTTAATCAAATTTTATTACTTAAAACAAAATCAAATTAGACGGATTTCAAAGGTATAATTCTTTTCTGATTTCGAGATGGGTTATTATTTTGATTGTTTAATATAAAAAAATTTAATTTGGAGGCTATTTTGGCACTTGCCCGTCCAGATTTTTTTGACTTGATTCATATACACTATCACTGGATTTGGTTTTCGGGCTCAACAATTGGTATCAGAGCGATCTTTGATTATGTATATGAATTAAATCAGGGTTCGGGTAGATTTAAAAATGTGTTAATTTTTGTTTTGTAGGCAATCTAATCTTGACTTTAATGGTCATATTTTGCATGCTTGATTGCATAATTTATAATTATTTAATTAATTATGATTTTAACGATGTTTGAATCATGGTAGTTGAATTATGAACTCTTATGGAGGCATAGGGTTATGTGTAATATTTTGTATTCAAAATCCTTATATATATATTGCTCGTTGAAGACCAAAGAACAAAGATTGAAGAACAAGGATAGCAACAGTGGGTGCAATGACAATGCTGTTGCGGTTGAATTCTAATGGCTACAGGATTGTTATTGTTGTTTTATGTATCTAACAAGATTGCAAGAACTCTTTGATAAACAAGAACTTTTTGATTCAAAGAGTTATGACTAGACCATAAAAGTCAGAATATATGCATTTATTATTTTTATTTAAATGCGTGTATGGCTTATTTTTAGTTTTTGTTTCTTGCTCAATTTAATTAATTCATTATTCGAGATTAATTTTTTTTGGTAACAGAAAAAATAAAATTAAAATTTTTTAAAATTAATTAATTTTTTTAAAAAAATCTAAAATTTTATTTTGTTACTCAAAAAACACGTTTAAAGATGAATTTAAAAATCTGGTATCTAAGGAAGCATGCCGATTAATTTCAATTTTTGAATTTATTCAAAAGTTTAATTTAAATAAAAAATTCAAAATTGTGTTAAATATGTGTAACAGGAAAAAAAAAATTCATAAGTTTTTATTTAAAATTAATATTTTTATAAAATAAAGAAAATTTTAAAAATCTTATTTGTTACACATATAATACGCAAAGATGGTTAAAACCAGGAATATTTTATAACGTGTATTTTTTTTAAAATTATAAATTTATTAAAATTAAATAATTTTTTATAATTCTAAAAAATTTATTCACTGATAAATCTCACGGTTTTCATCGTTAATTTGTAGGTGATATAATTAATTTGTGTGTTGATTTTAAGTGCCTTCCTTCTTATCGGACAAAATTAAATATGGTATCACCGATACGAACCTCTTTTGGGTATAATTCTAGATAATTGTTAATGTGAATCACTTCTCCATCTAAAATATTCATTGCGAAACGAATGATTTAGAATTAAGTGATAGTTTATATTTAGCTATAAATAATAATATTCTCTTTATCTAAGTTATTACTATTATTTATAGGACCGAAACTATGTCAACTGTTTAATTTTACTTAGCACAGTCTCTTGTCTAGATAGTAAAATTAATAGGAATTGGTGTGTCTAGACAAATCCTTAATAGTAGGCGACCTTCCCATTGAGGTATGCTATTCACGGTATACCAAGCTGTTGGCGAGTTCTCTTAAAAATGGTAAAGAGAACCAATTTTTAAAATGAATTCAAAAATTTTTCTCATCAAAATTAATGTTTTTTAACTATGTGATTCTCAGGATAAAATGATTTTTAATCCTCTCGTCACTATACTCAAAGAAAACAAATTTATGGATCCTAATTATATTGACTGAAAAAGAAACTTAGACATCGTTTTAACTGTCGACGACTATAAGTTTGTGCTCTCAGAAATATGACCACTAAAGCCTTATGAGAGGGCAACTGATGAGGAAGCCCGACCTTATCAGAAGTAGAAAAAGGTTTGCAGATGGCTTGCTGTTATATTTTGGCATCTTTGTTAAATGTATTGCAGTATCAATATCGGTTAATGCCTAGTGCCTTTGACATGATTATGAACTTTAAAGAGAAGTTTGAAAATCAAAATCGTGCGACTAGGCAGGTAGCTATGAAAGCCCTGATGAACACATACATGGCTAGAGGCGCCTGAGTTAGGAATCATATTCTAAAGATTATTAGTCTTTTGAATGAACTTGAGACCCTTAGAGTTGAAATTGATGAGGAGACCCAAGTCAATATCATACTCCAGTCGTTGTCTGATAGCTTTAAGTAGTTCTCCCTGAATTATACCATGAACAAACTCAGTTTTTTCCTGGTAGAACCACTTAAAGAACTTCAAGCAACTGAGAGTGTTCTTAAAAAGCAGAAAAGTGTCATTATTATTGAGAAAGGTTCTTTCTCTATGCCAAAAGGTAAGAAGAAGAAAAATGTTCAGAAACATGGAAGCACATGTCCAAAGGAAATTAATGGGCCTAAAGCTAGTGTGAAAAAGCTAAAAGACAAATATTTTCACTGCAACCAAATAGGGCACTAGAAAAAGTAATGTCCAGTCTATCTCGGCAAGAAGAACAACCAATGTAATTTCTATCTACTAGTTGTTGAAACATGTTTAGGGGTTACCTACCAGAACCTGGTGCATAGATAAGAGAGCCACTAATCATGTCTACAATTCTTTGTGAGGGTTCTAGAAAATCAAATAGCTCAGTCATAAGGAAATATACCTACACATGGGTAATAATACAAATGGTGGCAGCAGTTATAGTGGGAGATGCCACTCTCAATTTTAGTAGAGATAGGATTTTAATTTTAAAAGATTGTCTTTATGTATCTTTTATAAGAAGGAATTTAATTTCAATTTCTAAATTAGTTAAGAATAAATACTTTGTTTATTTTAATAACTTTGTAGTTATTAAGGATAATAAACGTTTTATTTGTTCTGGTTTATTGGTGGGTGATCTGTATGTTATAACTCATATCTCTACTACACTGCAACTAAATAAATTGAATAATACATCTAATTTATCATTTAAAGGGAAGAAACTTTTTAAAATGAACCAAATATATCTTTGATACTTACGCCTAGATCATATAAATCTAAAAAAGACAAATAAATTGGTTGAAGATAGACTTTTGAGTACATTTGAAGTAAAGGTACTTCTAGTATGTGAATCCTACCTAGAGAAAAAAATGACCAGGATACCATTTTTAGCTAAAGGCTATAGAGCTATAGAACCGTTAGAACTGATTCACTCTTATGTATGTGGACCTATAACAATCCAGGTTAGACGAGACTTTGAGTATTTTGTCACTTTTATTGACGATTACTCAAGGTGTGAGAATATTTATTTGATGCGCCGTAAGTCTAAATACTTTAAGAAATTAAAAGTATTTAAGACATAAATGGAGAAGCGTCTTAAAAAATTTATCAAGACATCATAGTCTTACTGTGGTAGTGAATACCTTTTTAGAGAGTTTATGGACTATTTGTTAATAAAAAGGATTACATCCCAGTTGACTGCACCGAGAACTCCACAACAGAATGGTCTAGTAGAAAGAAAGAATATAACTCTTATTAAGATGGTAAGGTCTATGATGAGTTATTCAGCGTTACCCAATTCATTTTGAAAATTTGCATTAGAGAAATTAGCCTATGTTCTAAACTTGGTAACTTCTAAGTTAGTACCTACTACTCCCACAAAATTGTGAATCAGACATATGCCTAATCTAAGACATATTCGGATTTGAGGGTGTCCAGCATATGTGCTAAAAAGGAACATGAAAAAGTTAGAACCAAGAACGAAAGTCTGTTTCTTTGTTGGGTATCTTAGGAGAACGAAAGGTGATTTATTTTATAATCTTAAGGATCAGAAAGTCATTGTTAGTACCAGTACCCAATTCTTGAAGAAGAATTATGTAATTGACCACAAGCCTAAAAGTAAAAATAATTTAGAGGAACTGATAGAAAATACTAGTAGTACAAGAGAAGCGCCACAAGAACTAGTCACCGATATCCCATTGCCTCATCGTAGTAAGAGAATTATTGAGACACCTGCAGATTCAAAACTAGATCAAGGTGATACCATTGACATGACGGTGTCACAACCAATGCAGCATATGGATGATGGTGCACAAAATTTAGAATCAATACAACGTGTCTCTGCTAGTACATAGACACAGGTAGTGCTTCGTTGTAATGAGAGGATTATTCATCAACCTGATCATTATATGTTATAGAGAGTGTCTTTTGACAGAATCCTAGGAGAATTGGATATTAAACCCTGTAAGTACAACAAAGCACTCTAAGATAAAAATGCAGGATTTTGGCAAATGGCTATGAATTCTGAGATAGAGTTTATGTATTCTAATAAAGTTTGGGAACTTATAGAACTACCCGAAGGGATGGAATCCATCGGATGCAAGTAGATTTATAAGAAGAAGAGAGAAGTAAACGTGAAGGTAAAAACCTTCAAAGTTAGGCTTTTTGTAAAAGGATTCAATTAGAAAGAAAGAATCGATTAAGTCTATCCAAATTCTCTTACTATTGCAGTTCATTTCGATTATGAAATTCAACAAATGGATGTCAAGATAGATGATTTTGAAACAAATGGCCATGAGCACATGCTGTATAAGCTTAAGAGATCTATTTATGGACTTAAGCAAGCATCTAAGTCTTGTAATACTCGGTTTATTAGGTCATTAAGTCTTATGATTTTGATCAATGTCCTTACGAGTATTATGTGTACAAGAAGCATGATGGAAGTATGGTGGTGTTTCTATTACTTTACTTAGATGACATGTTGCTCATTGAAAATAATGTGGGATTATTATCCTCGGTAAAGGTATCGTTATCCGGCTAATTTGATATGAAAGACTTGAGAGAAGTCAATCACATCCTTGGGATCAAGCTTATGTGAGATCAAAAACAAAAGATGTCGGGTTTATCACAAGTAACTTACATCAATACAATCCTTACTCGTTTTAGCATGCAGAATTCTAAGAAAAAGTTTCTCCCTTTTAGGCACATAATCACTTTATTCAAGGATCAGTGTCTTAATACAACTGTTGAGATAGAAAAGATGAAGGAAGTTCTTCATGATTCGAAAGTAGGAAGTCTCATGTATGCTATGCTTTGTACTAAACCTGATATCTATTATATGTTGGTTTACTAAGTAGATAATCTAGTGCTTTTGGGGTACACAGACTCGGATTTCAAGTCAGATAATGACTCCTGAAAGTCTACCTCAGGATATGAGTTTATCTTGGAGGGGTATTAAGAAGTTATGCATTACTGATTCCACCATAGAGGTCGAGTATATGGCAGCTTCCGAAGTAGCCAAAGAGGTCGTTTAGCTCAAAACTTCCTTTATTGTGATAATAGCGGAACGGTTGCTGTTAAGGTTGTATACATGAAACCATGGATTTATTTGGTTTTAGTATTTAATTTTATTTTATGAGAATCTTAATGAGCATTGTATACAATATCATTTCTTTAATGTTATGCATGGATGTCCTTTATTCTATACAGTATTTAATCTGGTATGTAGAGTACGGCTTACACACAGAAGATCATATTATAGGTTCATGCAGAATATAAGTATTTGTTCATAGCTTATATGGAAATGGGCATACCATCGGTATGACTGTAGCGCAGAGTTTTAGTAGGCTTATCTTGGTTACGGGGAACAGATAATAGCGTTGTCTATTTTTTTAAATTTCTGTGCTAATACACTTTGTATGTATTGAACGGGACAAATTTGGGTAATTAATTTTATACTGACTATATAAATTAATTCATATCCTAAGGTTATTATGAGAGTGCTTATATTCTTAATCCTAAAATAATTAATTATTTGCGTATATTTAATACTCTTTGCTTAATTCGATTCATTAGAGGTGCAATCCTATGTGGGTCTACATTCCCAGTGAGTTGGATAGCGGTATTATTTATATGGTGAATATTAATTATTGACGAAATTCACGTATCGATAGATCGGAATTGACAATACTCTCTTAAGGACGCTTATAAGTTTTGACCGATCCAAACTCTGCAGGTAGACTTGATTATCTGGTGGTCAAATAAGTTAAGCGAAAGGGCTAAAAGAATTTAAAGATGCCGATTAAATTAAATTGTCAGTAATTAAATTTAATTGGCAGGTATTGAAAATCTTAACGTGGAGAGATGAGTTAAGTATTTAATAACAGAAGCTCAATGCAAGATGGTCTTGAAATTATGGATTAAAGTATAGTTACAGTTCTTTAGGGGTATGAACTGTAATTTAGTATTTTATAAAAATTGCAGAAATCGCTACAAGGTTTTCATAATTACAAATACCACTAAGAAGTTTACATAATTACAGAAACCGCTGGATACGTATCTGGGTTACACTGGAAGTCTTTGCCATAATTACTCTACTGGTCCCTACTGTAGCCTTATAAATATGCGGGTAGGCTGAACCAAATAGATAACTCGTCTTCAAGATTAAGGTTGACCAGGTTCTACCGATACGAGTTCTCGATGGATCGTAGCCTACACTATGTTCGGAAATTGCATAAGAAAATACAGTAGAAGGTCTGACAGGAGTTTCAAGTCAGAAATTAAATTTGTAGTTGAAGAATCGACCAAAAAGGTATTTTTCTAAATTAACTGTGGTGGCACGAGTTTTATTTTGATCATTCGACATCAAAAAAATTTATCTGAAACCCGTTTTAGCGATTGCCCATTCAGTTATTTTTATCAAAAAATTATTTACAAAAATAATGATCTTAGCAGTTTTGCATCCAACAATTGGTATCACAGCCATTTTATTTTTTGTTTACGATTTATCGAGGGATCGGGTAAATTTAGAACAATGCTAACTTTATTTTGTAGGTGCTTTAATCTGGGTTTTATGACTATCTTTTTATTCATATTTGATTGAATGATTTGGATGATGATTG
>JAOTRH010085724.1:0-16877 GCA_034768845.1 Heliamphora exappendiculata | reverse complement strand
AATGAAAACTTGGTACAATCGGAAAATATACCTAATGAACGGAATGAGATACCATCTATCGTGAGTACACAACAGGAGCTTCGTCGTAGTGGGAGGTTTGTTCGTCATCCTGAGAGGTTCATTTTCTTGGGAGAGTCTTACGATAAGATCCCAGAAGACCATGATACCGAACTCATAAACTATAAAGAAACACTGCAAGATAAAGATGCAAAATTATGGCAAAAGGCTATCGAATCTGTGATAGAGTTTATGTACACTAATCAGGTCTGGGAGCTTGTGGATCCATGAGATGGGATAAAACCCATCGGGTGCAAATAGATCTTCAAGAAAAGAGACGAGTGAACGGGAAGGTAGAAACCTTTAAAACGAGGCTTGTTGCGAAGGGGTTTACTCACAAAGAAGGGTTCGATTATGAGAAAATCTATTCGCCGGTGGCTATGCTTAAGTTCATTCGGATTCTCTTATCCATTACTGCTCATCTCGATTACGGGATTTGGCAAATGAACGTCGAGACGGCGTTCCTTAACGGGAGTCTTAACGAGAGCATCTATATGATGCAGCCAGACGGGTTCATAGCAAAGGACCAGGAGCATAAGATATGCAAGCTTAAGAAATCCAGTTATGGGTTTAACCAAGCATCAAGGTCTTGGAATACTCGATTGACCAGGCGAGTAAAAACTTTGGCTTTGATCAGTGTCCTATCGAGTACTGTGTGTACTGGAAGTGCGATGGGCATAAAGTGGCATTTTTAGTCATTTATGTTGATGACGTTCTCCTAATCGAAAACGATGTGAGTTTGCTATCTTCAGTAAAGGTATGGTTATCGAGTTTTCTTATCGATTCCGGTAATTATTTAATTTAGTTTGAATGTCGATTTTGCCACCGGGAACATTCGGGGATTAAATTAAATAATGGAGGGCGATTTTGAAATTTAGCACGCCTAGGGATCTCTCCCTAGGTGGCCGGCCCTAACTAAAGGGGTGGAGATTTGGTTTTGTTTTAAATATATATCTCTTGCTATTTTTTAGGAAGGGAAGATATATACCATACATACCTTTTGTGTGTATGGGAATAAATATATATCAAAAAGGCTAAAACTAAGAGAGGATCGAAGCCCTAGCCGCCGCCTCTTCTCTCTCCCATTGTGTATTCTTTTTGCTTTGAGAGAAAAGTGTGAGATAGAAACCAAAAAAAGAAAAACACGAAGATTCGGATCGGTGCCCACTCGTCGAGATCGTCGTGTACGTCGTTATATACGTGAGAAGATCATTGGGTCGCCTCGTATCGTTGTTCTGCATTAAAGAAATTTGTACAAGTTTCTTGAAGGTATATTTAATCTTAATATATCTATTCATTGTTATGATTTTTCGTGAAAAATGCATGCACCGTTTTTTACGGTCACGGTGCCGGTTCTTATTTTTTCTTTCGCGTTCCAACACATCCTCCCTCCTCCAGGGCAGTCCCTACGGATATGCCCAGACTGGCCGAACTCAAAACATATCACTAGCCCTCTTTCCTGAGCCTGCGACTGTGGCTGTGCCTGAACAGGCACTGCACTCCTGCACTCAGCCGCACGATGTCTTGGTCGTTGGCATCTATGATAAAGAGGACCTCTCTGGTCTGACCTTCCCGTTGAAGCTACAGGAGGCGTGATGTAGAAGACAGTGGCGGATACGACCCCACTGGGTGCGAACTTGGACCAGATGTCCGCCGACGCTTGTCCCTGCGTACCTGGAACTATGTGCGTCCCCCATCTAACTGACCTCTGCTGTCCCTATCTCTGCGCGTCTCGTTCAGAGTAACCTCCAGTTTCATAGCAGTCTCTTCCAGCTCTGAAAAGACCTGCATCTTGAATGATGCCACTCTGCCTCGGATAGTGGGCTTTAAACCCTTCTCGAACCGCTTCGCACGGAACTCGTCAATAGGTATAATCTCCTGAGAAAACTGAGATAAGCTATCGAACTCAGCCTCGTACTCAAGCACTGTCATCGTCCCCTGCATCAGAAACAGGAAGTCCTCTCTTTAACGATCCCTTAAAGTCGTTGAAAAGTATTTCTCCAGAAATACCTACATGAACGCATCCAAAGTGCCTGCCACTGTAGTCTTAGCGAACTACCACCACATATGAGAACTCCCTATCAGCTGGAAGGCGGCACATATAACCCTCAAATCACCTTCCTCAATCTAAAGCGAATCAAGGATCCTGGTAACCAGCTCTAGCCACTTAGTGGCAACCGTGGGATTGGGATCCCCAGAAAGGTAGGAGGGTCCAGACGGCGAAACTCGAGCATCGCAAGCGTCGCCCTCAGCTCAGGTACACTCTCTCTACCCCTAGTGGCCTCAGCCAGTTGCCGGATGGAGCCGACCATCTCACGCAACAGATTAGGGTGCATTAGCATCCCTAATATCTGGGACTGGAACGTCCCTTCGGCCAGAACCACGGCCACAGCCTCGACCTCGGCCTCGTCCTCCCCGCGTGGACATAACTCTATACGAAAGCAACACAACAGGATATGAATTCATACAACACGTTATTGCTAACATAAAAGACTGATAAACATGCTACCGCATAGCCATGTAAATCATATCATCATATCTCACATACTGAGGAGAACCGACAAAGAAAAACTTGTCCATCTGGGTAACTTACTCAGATTTCTTGTAAGAAATCATGTTCGGGAAACGCGTCTCTAACATGGCTCCCAAGTATGTTAATGCAAACGCCCGGAGGCAAGACTAATCAATCCTAAGGTCCAACCTCCACACCCACGTATACATTACAAGCTATCATGCGATGTTAGGAAAAAGCTGTAACACATGCAATCAAGCGCACACACGTCCTCACAAGGTGATGTGCCCTCTTTTTCATGGCTCATAGGTATTCGAACCCAGAGTTTCGATACCAAGTAGTCACGCCCCAAACATTCGGGTCACGCGAAAGCCCACCAAAATACCCATTTAAGAAATAGGTTTCACAGTTGATAGTAAAAATATACAACATTTGGATAAAAGTCCCCACAGTTCAACTCTCACAAACTGAAAACATGCATCTCATACATGAATAAACATATCGCCTAAAGGCGAAACAAACCAGCCTCAACAGGCGTCACATGTGCAAGTACAAGTCCCAAAAAGGGAAAACTATAGCAACTCTTCCATCACCTCTACAAAAGGGTCAACTCCTCAAGCTCATCTAAAAAGGTTTTACAGCAAAAATCCCACATCGTGAGGCGAAGCCTAATAGAAAATAGACTGTAAACAGTAATACAGGTCATGTAATCATATGGTGGGAGTGAACTCGACCACAAAAGCTCAAACAGGTTTTTCTCTAAAAAAACCATCAGTTTTCCATCTCTGAAACTATGCATATAACCTGACAGATATCATTTCATAGTTAAGAAAAAGCTGTAAATAAAACAGTAAGCTCCACTCAGGCCACTCAGCCGAGGAGAAAGATGTAAATGTAGTCCTATGTACCGACTCTGCCACATCGACAAAGGTAACAACTATAGACTCTCGTCCATTACCCTCGACACGTAGATTTAGTAATGATAAGTTCTACGCGGAGTTACAACAATAACGTCATTAACGGAGGTAACTGACTTAGGTTACGGGATCACACCTGAGGGCACTAAGCACCGACACAACCGCTTAGTTTATGGGACCACAGCCCGAGGACACTAAGCACCCAACAACCTCATTTACGGGGATTAACGCGAAGGTACGTAGGGACGTACTCTGCGCACATTTTCGGACTTAAACCGAGGATCAATGGAAGCCCAACTCAACAATACTCACTATCACGGTACATCTAAGGAGAACATTTCAAAACGAACCCGCAAAACTGATACACAACAAATGTATACAAAAGGGATCCAATCCATGAACCATGGAGATCGAACAAGACATGTCAAAACAAGATTTTCATCAAAACGTTTTAGAAGTCGAGCCTCAACCTCAAAGGCTAGCTTCAAACCTTCCACAAACAAGTTTTTCCCCAAAACTCGTTTTCAAACATCCTTTTTGAAAACCTCTAATAACCCCTTTTTGAAACCATAGATTCTCATAAAATACTCAGATAGACATCGTACGAGGAAAGCTTGAACCAAAACACATTATTTTCCAAAATAGCCAGATTTAGTCGACTGGACTCACCCTCCAGTCGACTGAAAAACACACTGGAAAAGAGAACCCAAAACAGAAGCCATTTCAGTCGACTGACCTCCCAGGTCTAGTCAACTGAACCTCCAACAGGATGATCCAGTCGACTAAACTCATGGGTTCGGTTGACTGAACCAACCCAGATCATGTTTTTGAGCGACGATTTAGGTATTTAAATTTCAATCGAGCCCTAAAAAACACCCATTTTGGTACCTAGGAGCACACCCGAGCTCAAGGCTATCATAAAACCTCGAAAGGAACATCCCTCTTTCGATTTCATCCAACCGAATGTCGAAAAATGGTTTTAACCTAAAATCGAATTTGAAACATAAATAACATTTTCATGCATTTTACAACGGTAGAAACACGTAGGATTACATGTAGTACCCTCTAACAGTTATACAGTCTAGGATCCTACCTCAGTGAGTTCAAAACTCGACATCCCGATCCACGTGCAAAATCGAGTTTTGTCGAAATAGAATTCTGACTAGATAGATGTTTATACCACGGTGCCGATACTAAGGATCAACAGTTGGTTTATCAAAAATCAAGCCCTGGGTCCTCGAGAAGTTAGAGAAAAGGCAGATAAAAAACTGGAGAAAACTTAGAAGTTAAGTTTTTAAAAATATCTTTTAGAAAATATCTAAGTCCCGATATTTATGAGTTTCCAAAATATCTTTTTGATCGAAATTTCAAAATTCGCATGGCAACTCCCTACAACCCCGGGAACCAACTCCCCATGCTCAAATGAACTTAAACATGTATCAAAACGAGTAAATCACACATCTTGAAAATATTTACGCAAAACACATCATATATATATAAGTCTCAAAAAGAGACGGATTCGTGTCTCACAGAAGAAGTTGAAGTTGCAAATCTTTGCCTCATGGCCAAGGAAGATGATGAGGTAACTAATGTGCATTTCTCTTTAAAATAATGACAAAGTCCATTTGAAGATTTGCACGAAAAATTGAGAAAAATAGGTGCAAAAAACTCTATTCTTAAAAAGTTAATCCTTTTTTTTCATGTGAAATTGAAACCTTAAAAAAAGAAAAACTTGTGTTATCAAAACAGATTTCTACTTTGAAAGACGAAAACATGGTTTTAAATGAAAAGATTGAAAATTTTACAAAAATTGTTTATAAGTTTACTCTTGGAAAGAGTAACTTAGATAAACTCTTTAATATGCAAAAATATGTTTTTGACAAAGTCAGGATTGGATATCAATCAAAGAAGAAGCAAAAGTTCTTAAGTAATATTTTTGTCAAAGCGTCCTCTAATCTCTTCAATACTACTTGTTTTTATTGCTATGAGTACGGACACATTGTCACACAATGTTCACATAAAAAATCTTTTATTTTACCTATTAAGAGGGTTTGGGTTCCAAAAGGAATACACCCACATGGAACTAACACCAAAGAACCTAAAAAAGTTTTGGTACCAAAACTCAAACCTTGATTCTCTCTGTAGGTATGCCTCTAGTCCTCATTCAAGGAGAGAATGTGGTATCTTGATAGTGTTTGCTCAAGACATATGACATGCGACAAGTCAATATTTGCATACCTCAAACCTGAAGATGGTGGATTTGTAATATTTAGAGATAATAGCAAAGGAAAAATTGTAACAATCGATTGTATCGGAAAAATTCTTTCCACTTCTATCGAAAATATTTTGCTTGTTGATAGTTTGAAACATAACCTACTTAGTATAAGCCAACTTTGTGACAAAGATCACAAGGTTAATTTTTATCATGCCAATTGTGTTATTGAAAACTCAATTGACAACAAAGTTATTTTTGAAGGTCATATGTATGAAAATGTATATACTTTCAATCTAAATGACCTTTCCAAATATGTCATCAAGTGCTTAGCCGCATTTAGTGATAATAGTTGGTTGTGGCATAGAAGACTTAGGCATACATAGATGAACTTGATTTTTAAACTTTTAAAAAAAATGGGGATTGATTTACCCCAAATCAAATTTTAAAAAGACAAAATTTATAGTGCATGTCAACAAGGCAAACAAGTTAGAAGTTTTTCTCAATCCGAAAGTGAGATTTCAACTTCTAGACCCATACAACCATTGCACATGGACTTAGTTTGGTCCAACAAGAACTCTTAGCCTTGGAGGTAAGAAAATTTGCCTTTATTATTGTTAATGACTTCTCTAGATACACTTGAGTGTTATTATTAGTTCATAAGGATAAAGTCTTTGCCTCTTTTGCAAAACTATCTTGGAGAATTTAAAACGAAAATAATTTTTAAATCACAAGTATCCAAAATGATCATAGTAGAGAATTTAAAAATAAAACTTTGAAAAATTTTTGTGATGAAAATGGTATTAATCAAAACTTCTCTACTCTTAGAACCCCTCAACAAAATGGTGTTGTAGAGAGGAAGAATAGAACTTTGAAAGAATTGGTTAGAACCATGCTCTGTAAAAATAATCTACCAAGAGACTTTTGGGCCGAGGCGATAAACATAGTATGTTTTATCGTGAACAGAGACACGATTCAAGCTTTTCTCAAGAAAATCCTGTATGAGCTATGAATGTAAAAAAATCTAACATCAGTTATTTTCGTGCCTTTGGGTGCAAGTGTTTTGTTTTACATAACAACAAAGAACTTTTGAAAAAGTTCGATGCAAAATCTGATGAAGGTATTTTCTTAGGATATTCCTTATCTCGTAAAGTCCATAAAATTTTCAACAAAAGAACTCTAGTTGTTGAAGAGTCTATACATGTTGTTTTTGATGAATCTAACCTCAGTTCTAACAAGGAATTTTGGGATGATAACTTGATTGACATAGAAAAATGTGTTGAGGACATCTTTATCAAGGAACAAGAAGAACCAAATCTTAAGAAAGCTACAAATATGCAGCAAAATCAAAACATGATCCTCTCTACATAATGTTTGTGGTAACTTAGCATTCCCTTTTCCAGACTGAACCAAAATATTTTGAGGAAGCAAAAGATGTTGAGTTTTGGTTCTAGGCTATGCAAGAAGAGCTAAACTAATTCAAAAGAAACAAAGTTTGGCTTTTAGTTCCAAAACCTAAGGAACACTCCATCATTGGTACAAAATGGATTTTTAAAAATAAAATAGATGAGAATGGAGTAATTTTTAGGAACACAACTCGATTGGTAACCCAAGGTTACAATTAAGAAGAAAGCATCGATTTTGAGGAGACTTTTACTCTTGTGGTTAGGCTTGAAGTCATTAAGATGTTGCTTTTTTTTCATGCTTTAAAAACTTTTAACTTTATCAAATGGATGTCAAAAGTATCTTTTTAAATGGTTTTACCTCGAAAAAAATACTTTAAAATTTTTTGATAATTATTTGTAAAGAGAGTTAGTGAGAATCTCATTGAATACTTCATCTACTGTATTTAACGGTGAGTCACCCTTGATACTTTAAGTAAGTGAGTGAGTGATACTGTTCAAAGAATAGCTCAAGAGTGATTAAAGAAAAACATGGATTCCATTCGTAGGATCATCTCGAGGTTGTTGTAAAGTTTTTGAATGTACCTGTAAACATTCCTATCATAGTGGATATTTTCTATGGGAGTCATGAGGAGTGGACGTAGGTTTGGAAGAAGCCGAACTACTATAAATCTTAGTGTCGGATTCTATTTCTCTCTCCCTTACCTCTTTAATATTCTCATTGTTTTATTTCTTGTTATATTTGCTATATTTGTTTGAGATAATAAAAGATTTTAAAAAAATTTTAAAAATAATTATTATTCTTTTTAGACTCAATTCACTTCCTTCTTGGGTTACCTAGACTAACAAGTAGACATGATTGCGACCTTGACTATTGAGACACTTCTTCATAACCCACCTTGAGAACCTATAGGAGTCATTGAGTTGTGTAAGCTAACGCCTCACAAAAACGTTCCTCCTTTGAATGCTAGATTTGAGCCACCACGCATTTTTTTATTATACATCACCTCTTCTTACTTGCGATCCATCGTTGAGCACTACATGGCAGCCACCATCGGCTACTCTTCAGTCCACACTTTTAGGACCAGCTGCTATCCTTTTAGTTATAGAAAAAGGTTAAACTTCTAACATATCATCACGTCTGATTGAAGACATTAAACTTAACCCTTCTGGAAGGGAACCCAAGTTTTTATTGCTTTCTTTAAGCGTTAAAAAAAAAACAAATACAAAATTTAAAAAGTTGTTTCTTTTCATTTTTCTCTATATGTTAGTCCTTCTGTACTTAAATGTTTTGATATCTTTCTGTTTTGATACTTGGCACTAACATTTTTCAGGATAAGAAATTTGTCTCGTACTTTTCAGATCAGGTGAAATCTTATACAATTTTATTTTTGCATTCTATGTCTGTTCTCATCCAATGGGAACATTAGATAGTCCAAGTTGGGGGTAGGCGTTTCATTTTACCAGTTTTGTTTTTATTTTTGTTTCAAATGTGTTTTTAATAAATTTAATTTGAAAGTGTGAATCTTGTACTCCGGATAAATTAAAGCGCGTAATTTTTGTGTTACTAAACTTTTTATGAAAAATGAACTATGAACTTATACACTCAGCTTTGATACATTGCACACTCAGCTACTTACTTGGTTTTCATACTAATGAATGTTGATAGTGAAAACAACTTCAAAAATAAAAAAGGTGTAGACTTAACCCTTAGTCAGCTTTTAAGCCTATCGTTTTTTTTTCTGAATAATTTTTTACATTTACTCACATGACATTTTTAATTTTTTATTGCATTGGTCGTTGATTAATCTCGCAATTTATTCATTTTGGCTAAAAATTGAGAACATCATTATAAATTTCATTTTGAATTTTCTAAAATAAGGACAATGCAAAGAACTACGTCAAACTTGAGAAAAGATTTTTGGTTATTTTTATATTTGAGCCTATTCGTATTTTTGTTGTTCAATTGGCCCAAGTCACCCTTTTGAGCCTTTTACATGTAGCTGTGTCTTGTTCCCCTATTATATCTAAAAATGTTATGTGAACATATTAGCGGCTGCATGGGTAAAATAAAATTTACAATAAAAAAGAGTGTAAGAGTTAGTGAATAAAAGAAATATGAGAAAAAATATGAAAAAAGGGAGAAAAATATGAAAAAAAAAATTGAATGAAAAAAAAGGCAAAGAAAATGGACAATCGAGTGGTAGCAAAAGAGATGATTGAGTAAATGGCAAAATATGAAATTCTGTGGAATATAAAATCAAAAGTTGGCTTTGGAAATGGTAGATGTGAGAAATAATTAAAGAAAATGAAGAATTGAGTGGTGTTTAACAATTAACCTATTTCAGGACATTATATACACTCAATTCTATCAGTAATACTCATTTTTCCTGCCTAACGTTACAACAAAAAATAAAGACCTATTTGATCCCAAGAATGACATAGTTTAATGTGTGAAAATAATTGATTGAAAATGACGAATGAAGCACTCCATATATTCTCAATAATTAGCATTCTAACCACGAGATTAAGAGTCATTATTTGAATTTAGTGTTTTTCGAGTCAAATGTATGTGGAATATATTTAATTTATTTAACATAACCTATGTTGCATACCACGAGTGCACATATTTATAAACTTATTTGTGAGTATTTAATTGTGAGTGATATCAAGTGAGAATTAAAATCGAGACATAATTTTGACAGAAATTTAAATTTTAAATGTTTTGCAGCATGATATCGAGGCACGTAGCTGAGTTTTCACACACACTGAGTCTAGGTTTGTGAAAAGTTGATTATAAAGATGGCAGTAACTAAAAACATTATGCAAATTGATTGTCGGGGGTATGAAATTCACTATTTTAACTTAAATTTTTCAAATTGCATGTGGTTGTTGTTTGTGGTTATCATACTTGGAAACCCTCACGAGACTATAACTGCTCCACTAGGGATAACCTAGGGGTTTAAAGGCTTGTTGGGCATGCTAAGTGCAATCAGGTAGCCTACGAAAGTGGACTTTAGTTAGATTAGTTTATTTGTGTTTTATTTTTGATTTGCTTGAGGAATAGTAATGTGTAAGTTAGGGGGTGTGATCGGTACGCGAAAGTGGCGATTAAATCCTGCAAAATATATGTTGCTAAATCTCAATTATGTGTTTATTTATATATTTTAATAGTATTTCAGTGTTATTATAGAAAGAAGCAAGATGGTGGAAAAAGGGTCTAAAACTGATTACAAGCTATCAAAGGTCAACAATTCAAACGTGGAAGCCAAATGATCAAAACAACATTGTTCTTATTAGATCTCGGGACGCAAAGACCCGACACCATGAGTGGTAATACCTCAAAATTTAAAAATTTTGGTAAAAAGGTTCAACGGTGGAGAAAATAAAGTTTCAAAAGAAGTTTGGCAAAAAATATGCAAAAAAAATGTGTGAAAAAATTGACGTATCTTCACTATTTTGGTCATAACTGTTTGTATAAAATGAATTTTGATATTAGGCCAGAACCATTAGAAAGTAAACTTTCGGGGCTTCAATTTGGACAGAAAAATAACCCTATTCGGAGTTCGGATGAAGGTGTTATACTCGTTTGAAGTCGGGACAACAGCGTAGTCACATTTTTGCAAAATTCCGTCCGAATGGAAATATTGGCATTCGGACGAAAATTGAATAGAATAATTTGTATTTGGACGAAAATATGGGCATCCAGACGAAAAAGTTACTGTTGAAAAAGCGTCCAGACAGAACAGGACAGTCAGAAGTTGAATAGAACTTTGCAACAAGAGGTGTGGATCACTACTATATATACAAGGCTTGGAGGAATCATTCAAACATTTCTAAATCTTCAAAAATCGTATTGAAGACGTATTAAGAGGCAAGTGTGGAGGCTTAAAAAGTAACGGGAAGACGAAGACGGATGCTTAAGAACCAGTTCTTATTCAACTCTTCATGGATTCGAGTCGAAATATGATCGGCTGATCTTCTTTTTTTCTACGGGATGATGAACCCTTAGTCGGTATCTTAGTGTAGTTTAGATTTTTATTTCTTTCTATTCGGATTCAATTCGTTGTATGATTTAAAGATGTTGACATTTGATCAACGAGCTTTTAATTTAATTAGCTAATTTTTATTTTTACATTCTGTGATTGTAATAATGAGATCATGCAACTATTATATTTTCTTATTATTATCCAAACGTGAGATATTTTATGCTCGGATAGGACGGGTCGTGCCGGGATCACTCGGACGATGCGCGCCATGTCTAAGATAGGATATATCAGGTTTCGATTCAACCTTATCCTATGCTTAATCCATGCAGTTTTGTAGTTATAAGCAGATTAATTTAAATCGAATGAATAAAATAGAATCTGAATGAAACTAAAATACTAACTATGGTGGATTCAAATCCTTAGAAAATCTTTTCTCATCTAAATCAAATCTTTTATTTTTTGTTTAATTTAATTTTAGATTTTTAGATTAAAATAAACAAATCTTTTTATAAAAGAGAATTAGATAATATTTTAAGTTGTGAAATTATAATTTCGTTCATAGTTCCTAAGAAACAATACCTGGACTTAACCACTATTTTATCAAATAATACTTAATTTTGAAATTTTAAATATTTATTTTGGTACGGTACGATAATAAAACGGGCACTCGTCACACACTACCTCTCGAGTTCTCCCAAGTCACGTATTTGGGTCAAAAGAGCTTGAAACCCACACTAACATTACATTTCAACGACCCTCACGAAATTCACATACGAATGGATTGATATTACTTTCAATTAACAAAAAATTATATCAATTTGATCATTTGAGTTCACCAACCCCAAAATCCCAATTTTCAAGTTTCACCGAAATCAAACCTTAACTTGCCAATCACAAGATGGAAGCTCTCCAACAACAATAACATGATAGATTTGACATAAACCATCCATCAACACAAGATTTAACATGTTCACCCTCAAATCTCAACCTAGGGTTCCAAAAATATATATTTTTCATACTTTTATGTACATACACAAAATATACAATTCATATCTAACAAAAGTTCAAGAATTGTCTTATAGCCTACCTCTTATATGCACGAAACACAAGAGTAGAGTCCTAGCAAGCTCCAATCACAAAGATCTCCAATCAAAAGGTGAAGAGGAAGCTTCCAACGCCAAGCTCAAGCTTCCAATGGGTGTTCAACCAAGATAAGTAAGGAATCACCTCAAGAAGAGCAAGAGAAGCTCAAAAAGGCACCCCAAGGTGGCTTCTAGGGCTTAGAACCTCAGCTTAGAGAGAGAGAGAGAGAGGATGGGAGAAAATGAAAAGCAAATGTTTACCCTGCAACTTAAAGTCAGATCGCCGACACTTCGCTCAAGCGGCTTGGGGCCGCTCGAGCGGTCCACTCTATCTCGATTTTTAAAAATTCTTTGCCACTCATAAGCCAAACACCTCAAAACTCATCCAAACAATCCACAACAATTGTTCTCATGCACCACCAAGCATACAATTATTGTTAGCAAGCGTTATCATGCCCAAGTTTTTAATTCTTTTACAAAATCAAACATTTAATTATCGTTACAAATTAAACATCTAATCAATACATGAACATCATGGATTTATAATGCTAAATAATGACTCCATATTAGGGGACACGTAAGCATGTTAATATGGGGTGCTCAATCAATACTCGAACGTCATGCATTTATATACAATGTTAATATATGGAACACATAAGCACATTGATGTGGGATGCCCAATTAATACACGAACGCTATGTATTTATATATAATGTTAATATTGGGGACACATAAGTACATTGATGTGGGGTACCCAATCAATACATAAACGTCATGCATTTATGATGTTAGAGAATGGCCCTATATTAGAGGACACATAAACATGATAATGTGATGTGTCCAATCAATACATGAACAAATGCAATTATAATATTAGAGTATGACCCTATATCAGTGGACAACAATTATTGCACCTCACAAGATCTTAAAGTAAAAAAACACTTGATACGAATATATTGATTAGACATATCAACTCAATATGTTAACCCATTAATTAATTTCTCTTGTAAAAGATTAAGAAGTGTGTTTGTTGTAACTGAAATTATGAATTTATAAATTATAGCTGAATATTTGTGATTATAACTTTAAGCAAAAAATATAAATTTATAGTTTAAAATAGTATAATTTATGTTTATTAATTTAAAATTATAAATTATAAACAAAATATCATAAATACACTAATTTAAATTTTTAATTTTTTTATTGAATTAAAAGTTAAAAACTATAATTTAATAATTTGCAAGTTATATACGGAAATCATATTGTGTAAAAGGTTCCGAAAAGACAACGATTTCGATTCCAAACAAATATTGGGTGTCTGATATTATTGAAATTAATAATTTTTATATTATAATTTATAACAGAAGTTGTGAGTGTTTAGTAAATATGTTAGATTGTAGTTGAAATAAAATAAAAAATAATTATAACTTATAGCAAGGTTAAAAGTGTTTTAAAAAGATTATAACTTGTCGATAAAATTAATAGCAAAAAACAAAAAATTGGGCCAAAAAGTTTGACCAAATACTCCAGTAGTATTATTTGGTTTCTTTGTGAAAATTTCTCATTAAAGTTCTTAAATATTAATTATTGTATTATGGTAACTGATCAGTCCATTTAACTGATAAATGAGAAATTTCTTTTTTTTAATTTTTTAATTTTTTATGTTTAATATAATTTTATTTTATAATTTACAAGGAGTGGGTTTTAATATATATATATATATATATAATGGATATACACATTGTAAAAAATTATAAAATTTTAAAATTTAAAACATAAAACTAAACATCGATGCTATGTCACCAAGAATATATTTATCATTTCTTTTAATTTTTTTATGTGAGAAAGGTAAAATTATATATGCCGTTTATAACTTTTAGAAATAGATTTTTTAAATAGTTTAAAAATAAATAAAACTTATTCCAAAACAAATTCAAAAAAAAGAATCCTCATGTAATTAACTCTATTATATAAATTGAAAACCTGGTTCGGTATAAATATTTTTTATATTAAATTAACAAGAATCCCAATTTCCTCAATATTTTTGCTTTTTTTATTATTTTTTATTTTTTATATTTTATTTTATTTTATTTTATAATTTACAAGGAGTAGGTTTTAAAAAAGTATATATATATATATATATATATTTAAACGGATATAAATATAGTAAAAGTTATAAAAATTTAAAATTTAAAACATAAAACTAAGCATCGGTGCTATGTCACCAATAATATATTTATCATTTCTTTTAATTTTTTATGTGAGAAAGGTAAAATTATCTATGCCGTTTATAACTTTTAGAAATAGAATTTTTTTAAATAATTTAAAAATAAATAAAACTTATTTCAAAACAAATTCAAAAAAAAAATCCTGATGTAATTAACTCTATTATATAAATTAAATCTCTGGTTTGGTACAAATATTTTTTTTATTAAATTAACAAGAAGCCCAGTTTCCTCAATATTTTTTTTGCCCATCTATACTACCATACTATCCTATATAAATTAAATACCTCATTTTGCATAAATTTTTTTAAGAAAAACCTTGTATCTATACATATATATATGTTTAAGCAGACAATATTTTTTAATTTTTTGTCACATCTAAATGCACGTATTTACTATTCAGTAATGTCACGATCCAAATCCGGGTCCGTGAGTTAAACCCAAAAACATGTCACGAATCATATCTATAGATGATACTGTTGGGAGAAATATAACGCAATACAATATCTGCTTAGTAGTTTAGAAAATACATCTTTATTAATTTTGAACAATTACAATAAACAGAATTTACAGGAAACAAAATTATAAAAAATAACATGAACAAAAAATGTAAAATCGAGTCCTGCAAACGCAGCTTGCTTAATAATGATTCACTACCTACCGAGGGTACAGTAGGTTTTTTCACCGGCGTCACTCTCTCAAGATAAAATAGTTAACCCAAAAGACAGACGAGGTACGTTCGTAGCCGATCCTTGGTGGTGTTTCAATGGTCGGGTTAACCGTTTTATCCTGGGAGAGTAACGCCGGTAGAAAAACCTACAACACCATCGGTAGGCGGGAAATCATTCTTAAGGAAACTGCACTTGCAAGACTCGATTTTCATTTTTTGTTCATGTTATTTTCAGCAATTTTATTTTCTGTAAATTCTATTTATTTTAATTGTTGAAAGTTAATAAATATGCATTTTTTGGACAACCGAGCAGATCTTGTATTGCGTTATATTTCCCCCAACAATCTTAAGAATGACTCGTTTTTAAAAACCTACTCGGTTTGGATCTTAATTTTTCAAAAAAATTGCTGGGAGAAATATAACGCAATACAAGATCTGTTCGGTAGTCCAGAAAATACATCTTTATTAACTTTCAACAATTACAATAAATAGAATTTACAGAAAATAAAATTGAAGAAAATAACATGAACAGAAAATGCAAACCGAGTCCTGCAAGCGAAGTTTCCTTAAAAATGATTTACCGCCTACCGATGGTGTTGTAGGTTTTTCCACCGTTGTCACTCCCCCAAGATAAAACGGTACCCGACCGTTGCAACACCACCAAGGATCGGTTATGAACGTACCTCGTCTGTCTTTTTCTCTCTCTCACACAGAACTTGCAATCTTCCTATATACTTTTCTCTGTTACCTCTGTGCCTTGCTGTCTCTTTCTCTTTGTCTTCTCCTCTTCACAAAAGGCTGGCTTATAAAAAATTTCTATCATGGGGGTTACACCAGAATTCAATTGCCAATTGAATGGCCAATTGAATTAGCAATTAAAATTTTGTATTGAATCCAATTGAATTCTAGAATTCAATTGCCACTTGAATTCAGAATTGCAATTGAATTCTGCCAGAAATGCCAATTGAATTCAGGCAAATGAATTCAGGAATTTCAACAATAAAAGTTCATAGTAGGTCGGTTCCTTGATTATGTGATGAATGACTCAAAATCTGTGACGGTTCAAGTCCAAGAGCTTCAGATTTTGATCAATGAGATCAAAGCAGAATGGTTGTTACTGAGTGAAGCATTCTTAGTGGCTGTAGTCATCCACAAACTTTCTAAAACATGGAAGGAATTCAAGAGTTATCTAATGTTCAAGAACAAGGAGATGACTTTGGAGGCTCTATTCTTCAAGCTTAATGTTGAGGAAGAAAATCGAGTAAGAAGTAAGAGTGTTAGGTCCAACTCCAACATGACCAATGTGATGGAAGTTGAAAACTCTTCAAGAGCAAAGAAGAGTGAGTGTTCATGACAGGCATGCCAACACAAGGTTTGACAAGAGATTCAAACTAGGACCAAGAGGTCATATTGCCAAAAAGCAGAAAGAGAAATTTTAAGAAAAATACTTTAACTGTGACAAGTTTGCGCATCGTGCTTCAAGGTGTAAAAAGCCAAAGAATCTCCAAGCTCATATGGTAGAGGCAACTGAGGATATCTCTAATATTGATTTCTCAGCCATGGTATCTAAGGTGAATATGAAAGGCTCAAATTCACAAGAATGGTGGATAGACACAGGGGCCACTCGCCATGTCTACTGTGAGAGACAGATGTTTAACACCATTGAGATGGTGGCACATTGTTAGAAGCTGTATATGAAAAATTTAGCTACCTCAGATGTGTTGGAAAAAGGCCAGGTGATCCTCAAGATGACATCCAAAAAAGAGCTGACATTGAATAATGTGCTCTATGTGCCAGATATTCGGAAGAA
>JAOTRH010085713.1:0-16878 GCA_034768845.1 Heliamphora exappendiculata | reverse complement strand
TATTCGTTTGAAAACAAATGCACCCATAAAGTCGCTTAAAATTTAATGCATGAAAGCGAATAAAATTATCATGCTGTACAAAAATATGTGGTTCTAGTTGTCTAATCAGGTTTTTTTTTTTACAAAAAATAGTTTTCTTTAAACCTATAAACAAGAGGGGAATCATAAATTAATGTAAGCATATCTCAATTTTTCACAAAAATACATAAAATAAATTCTGAACATTGATATGAACGTGAAACTCACAAATATGTGAATTCCACATGTGTATCATGGCTAGCTAGGATGCAATGAGTTCTGTAATTTAATTAAATATTACAAAATGGGTGAATAAAATCTATTAACTAATTAGCTGTCCTCTCTCCTTTTTTTTTTTCATTTAAAATTCAATTTGTTTTATTTCTTCATTTTAAAACTCATTTTTAAAATCTTTATTTTAAACCCAATATTTGTATTTCTCTCTCATAAAAAATATAATTTTAATATCTCTAATTTTTAATATATATGCACACTTACATACTATAAAATAAATATTGCTTTAGTATAATTTTTTTGTGCTTTAAATTAAGAGTAAGCCTAACAAAAATATAAGAAAAATATCTCTCTTAAAAATAAAAAATATTATTTATTATTTAAGAATAAATTTATAGTTAAATTATTTATAAAATATTTTTAAACACTAAGTAATTGCAATTAAAATTACAATTATATATTTTAATTAAACAATGACATATTTTTACATTTTGTAGAAAACACTAATGAAAATTGATATTATCAATAATTAGTATATTAATAAAGTAAAATTAGTGTATTAACTGAATTTGCTCTCAATGATTAAATATATAATTACTCATTATAACCATATATTTGTATGAAATCTATGCATTTAATGATAAATCTTATGAAATTAAATGACTGTAATAATATCACTCAGTATTAATAATGAGTATTTACCAATCTATATATTTTTTTAAAACAATATTTTTTTACTCTGTTTCTCCTTTTATTTTTATTTTTATACAATAATTCAAGTTTCAAAATACAACATAAAGGGAAAGTTTTAAAACAAGTTAACATTGATATATTGTAAAAAAATATTAAATATTATATTTATATCACTTTTAAGTTATCGATCTCAATATATATAATAAAATTAAAAGACTAATTTTTAAAATATTATATTAGATAAGTTTTTATGTTTACTAAATTATTTATTATCAAATATTATTTTAAATCAAAACATATATAATATTTTATTGCGATAAATTTCAAACAATATCCACTATTTTATTTCCTCATTAAAAATCACTATTTTATTGAGTATGTTATTCTGAAAAATGTCTTAAAATATAATTTTTTAAGAAATATAATTTTTTTTTAAAAGATAAGAAAGAAGTTATAGTGTTTGGAATAATTTTTTAAGGTATTTTTTTAATTTTTCGTTAAAATACTTAATATGTTTTTACTTTTTACTTTTAAATTATAGTATTGGAGATATTGACATTATCTTTTTATTGGTGAGAGTAAAATTAGCTTTTTAATTGAGAATATTATAATTATTTTGCTCAAAAATATATATTTGGAATGTGTATAAATTTTTTTTTCTATAAAAAAATTAAAAGATTTATTAGCCCAAGGGCTTTTTATATTAATTTTAATAAAATTTAATTTCTAAGAATAAGTGATTTTAAAAAGGATAATATTTATATTTTTTAAAAAGAAAGTGTTGACACATATTGAGCAAATGAGTTGACACATTTAACCAAAAGAAATGATTTATCTCTCAAAATGATTAAAACATTTAAGTATTCTTGAGAATATTTTGTATTGAACTCAATTGATAATTGAGTCAAAACTTTAAAGTAAAATATACTTAAAAATATCAAGTGTGTTAACCATTTGAACAAATGGTTTGATACCTTAACCGTTTGATTAAGATGCTTTTA
The DNA here is from genome assembly GCA_034768845.1 of Heliamphora exappendiculata. Classification (NCBI taxonomy): domain Eukaryota; kingdom Viridiplantae; phylum Streptophyta; class Magnoliopsida; order Ericales; family Sarraceniaceae; genus Heliamphora; species Heliamphora exappendiculata. Next base: position 14,932 of record JAOTRH010085713.1, on the reverse strand, counting down.
GGTATAAAAAAGTTTGTGTCGACACAAATGAATTTTGTGTCCATACCAAAGAGCAGAAGCTCTCTAGACTTAAAATGAGTCGACACAAAAATGGTTTAACACTTTTAGTATTCGAAATTTTGAGTTGACACAAATGCCAAATGAGTTGACACATATATTCCGAGCCTACCTGAAGAAATTTGGTATCGACACAAATGACCAAGGAGTTGACACAAATATACTGAAGGTTCTTGCAAAATTTTAATGTCGACACCAAGAATATTTGAGTCAACACAAATGGTCATGTCCCGGATGTTAAGTTCAAATGAGTCGACATAATATCCATTTGTGTCGACACCATTGTGTCGGTGAAGAAGATTGCAGAATTTGTGTCGACCAAATCACTTAAAGATCTCTGTCCTAGACATTTTGTGTGACACCAAAGGCTTTTGTGTCGACACCTGCGACGCAATTTTAAATTCGCGGTAGAATTCAACGGTTAGATTTTTGACATTTAATGCCTTCACCTACATCTAACGGTTATGAATGCTCAATAGCATATATAAAGAGTCACTTCTCAGCATTTAATCTCACCGGAAACTTACAATCACTGTTCTATTACTTAATTCAAATTCAAAATTCTCAAGCTCTCATTTATTGCTGAACTCTAACTCTTGTTCCTCATATCTTTTTATCTCTTCATTTATTGTCAATTAATTTCTGTAAAGAGAGTGAGTGGTTTGAGTGAGCGAGTAAATCTCATCAAAAAAGAGTTCAAAAGTGATTAGAAAAAAATAGAGAATTGTTTTCATAGAATTTTCTTAAAGTTGTTAGAGATTTTTGAATGTGCCTGTAAACATCTGTTTGCTCAAGCCAAATCTTGAGTTTGTAAGATTTTAAATGAGCTCGTAAAATATTCTACATAGTGAAAATTTTCAAGAAAAAACTTGAAGAGTGAACATAAGCTTGGAAAAAGTCAAACTGCTATAAATTCTTAGCGTTCGATTCATTCTCTCTATCCCTAACCTCTTTAATATTTGTATTACTTTAATTTTTAATTATTTTATTATAATTATTTGTTATATTAAAAAGTTTTAAATTTTTTTAAAATCCAATTCACCCCATCTTAAATTGCCTAAAACTAATAAGAATTAATTATCTTTTTAAAAGAATCAAATAGTATAACTTAAAAATATTTTTTAAATAAAAACTTGCTGTTTAAATAACCCAAACAAGTACCTCAAAGAGAATGTTTGGACGTAAAATTAAATAAGGAGGATGAAACTATTTTAAAATAGTATGAGAGTAGTATTATATTTGTAAAGCATTTAGCAGGGTTAAGAAAGCCCCAATTAATTTATCACACAATTGGTGAAAATATCGCAATTCCATGCAGGAGGTGAGTTGCTTGGTCCCGGAGCTAATTTGAGCATTTTTTTTTATAACAAAATTTAATTTTTACCACTAAAATTATGTTAAATTAAAAAATATATTATTTATTTTTAAATTATTCTATTCTCAATTAAATATTTTTCGTTATAAAAAAATATTAAACTAATAATTTAATTCATAATAATTTAAACACTAATTAATAATTTAAATACACTAATTATCTCATGAAAATAAGTCCATGTTACGTTTAATTTTAAAAAAAAAAATTTTGCATAAAAATATCTTAAAAAGTCTATTTATTTGATTTCTTGTTATAATCAACTGAAATTTTTTTTACATATTTTTATATTTATTCTTTTATTAAAAAATCAAAAAATCAAATAAATTACAAAAAAAATAAACCAAACAAGTTCTTACCAAACTAGCCGCGACTACATTTCAACTTACTTGTTTACATGTCCTCGATGCATCAAAGTTGATGACTGTGCTAGTTAGAATAAGAGCTGGGAAGACTCTAACGTCAACGGCGGTGACGCATTGTTATACGTCAAAGCTACTATTGCTAACGTGGCATTGCGTCACCTGTTTGGTAGGACTTCGGGTTTCCATGTCGTGTAGCGTTTAGTTTGACTGCGGCCATCACCTTTAATGTGATTAGTACTTAATGTGATTAGGACTTCGGGTTTCCATGTAAGTTCATAATTAGATAAATTATATTTAATGTGATTAGTACTTATCCAATTCAAGTAGAATTGAATAACCATATTAAATAAGAATTTTAAAATTAAATAAATAAAATAGCTTAAAAAATACATAGAAAAGAAAATACAATAATATAAGAAGATTCATGAGAGATTTGATTTTGATAATTGAAATAAAGGCAAAGAGAGAATCTAAACTTTGCAGTGATTTTAGATCTTATATTAATTAATGGGGACGGATAAATTTATGGGCTTGAGGCTTAACCGAAAACAAGTAGGATTAAAAGTTGTATCAAGAGGTCAGCTTACTAATTGTTCGGCCCATAGCGAGTTCGGGCCACCTCAAAAAGGGACAGCCCACAATACTCCAGCCCAAATCGGTCATAGACAAACAGATAACTCAATAGAATTCCATTCCTGATACGAACAGCCCGGGCATATAGAACTAATGCATCCTAAGACAATTAGAATTCCTTTAGGATAAGGATTAATCTCTGAAAGGCAAGAGATTAATCATAAAAGGGAGAGTCTCAAGAGTACTCAGCTTTCTTGATTTTTTACTCTTATATAAATGAAGGTACTCAAAAAGCCCAATTATGCAATTTCAATCCAATTTTTGATTAGAAACCTTTTAGAGAGAAATTTTACTTGAACGTCGGAGTGCTTCACGGTCAAACTAAGCCGAAAAACACTAATAGTGTTCCTTGTCTTACAGGAGTTCAACAACAGTACTAGCAGCCTCTAGTGAATTCGAAGACTAGGAGTTCGGTTCGTGATTCTATTCGGAATCACCGTATTTGAACCAATCCGATTGGTTCTAATTGTGTCACCCAATTAACAACGGGCACTAATATTTTCTTTAAAAAGAAAAGAACACATAGCCTGCTTATTTGGCTTAGCTTTTTTTGAAATTTTTTTGCTTAAAAGCCTCCTAAAATGTCTGCTTATTTGGCCACCAACTATAAGTAATTGGATTTTTTCATTTTTTTACACATCTACTTTTTGTTTTTACAAAAAGAAAAAAGAAAACAAAAGGTCCACAAAAAAATTAAGCCAAACACACACTTACTAATTTTTTAGAGTAAGTCTCATAAAAATTAAATAGACTATTTTCTTATTAGAAATATAAATCCCTTAATATGTAAAAATTACAAATTTATTTTTAAAAAGAACTTAACAGCACAACATACATGATTTTTAGGATAGGTTTATCCTCATGGGTACATGGATTTTGCATGAATTTAGAAAGATAAAACCATTGAAATCATAGCATTGCTTTTAGGGGAGAAATGTATACCAAATTATTCACGTAAATAGCGTTGAGATTTAAATATTAATTTTTAAATATAAATAAAAATATAACTATACATACATTAAAAAAAATTACATAACAATATACGTAATTCAGCACAACCTGTCTATATCTATAAGTGAGAGGAATAATCTACTATAATTATAACTAAATTAAAAAGTAATATAGGGATGTTATTTTCTTTTTCAATTTCTCACTAATCTTTACTATTTCCTTTCTAAAATTCCTAACAACTTTTCTCTTACTTGTAGGATATCCATTTGCAATTGAATTTACCCGAGAGATAATTTGTTTACTAGCTAGCATTCGCTTTGTTTGTTTATTTATTTATATAATGAACGGTCAAAGAAAGATAGGATTACCAAAACGGAACCAAGACATTAAAGTGGAAATACTAATGGCGATCAAGAGTGGTCGGCCCAATTAATAAACGCAAAAAAGTGTTTAAAATGTTTAAAAAGAATGGATTGGTCCAGTTGGGCCTTGTTTGGGTCCAAAATGGACCCAATTCGATGATTTGAATATTTTATTTTATTATTTTAAATATATATATTATTGTTGTAAAAAATTAAGTTGATCAGATATCGATAACTGTTTTAACAAATTACATATGTATTGAAAAAATAAATAATAAAATAAAAATTTTAATTTATTTTTATTAACACAAACGTGATTTGTTAGGGCAGTCACCGATATTCGATCAACTTGATTTTTACAACAATAATATATATATTTAGAATAATAAAATAAACGATTTAGATTATCAAAGTAGGTCTATTAGACCGAAACAAGGCTCAATTGAATTGCTCTAGTCACGGGACTGAAGAGAAGTCACATTCAATTTTTATTAACATAAACGTGATTTGTTAAAACAATCATCACTATCCATTAACTTGATTTTTTATAACAATAATAAAATAAACAGTCATGCTTTACTTAGAATGTATGTAGAAGTGATTGAAAACGTGAACCCTTTATCAAATTACCGTAAAAAGCAATTCATTAAATCGTAAGTTGTTGCTTACTTCTAAGATGTGTTTACTATTCGATTTGGATCAAATTTTAAACCAAATGAGTCAAACCATTGTCAACAGTTTCAAAAACTTAAAAATTGAAATTCAACGGTATAAACCATAGAGTCCGGTTTTGGAGAGCGATTCTAATGATAAACCACTTGTCTGTTTTCATATAAAAAAATGATACAAGAAAGCAAACAAAACTGTTGGTGCATTTTTTATATTAATAATTTTTGTAATAAAATGGTGAATAAATGACGGTAATAATATAGTAGAATCAAACTAATAAAAACCGGTTTTGTTTGATTTGGAATCACGATTTTATATATTTTAAAATTTACTATATACACATGAAAAGCTAATGTAATCAATTTCGAAAACTTGAAATAACTGACAAACAAAAGCTTGCAACTATGTAGCAAAATAAAAATTTAAAACAAAAGCGTAAAACGATCACTTTGTAGTCTATTTAGTGAAGTAAATAACAAATATCTAATAAATATTTTACAAAAATAAGTGACAATAGCAATTGACAATAATTATCTAATCCAATGACTTATTTTATTTTAATTTGTAAACTTAGAAAACTTTTAATTCTTTACATATGTATCTCATAATAATTATGTAATCTAATGGCCTATGTTTTTTAATTTTAATTTTTTTTTTATGTATGTGTATATATTATTGGATAAGATTTAGTTGAATATTCAGTATCTGAATATATCTTCCACTGACCATAGTGGTACAATTGTAGATTAGAAAATCTTTAAATATAATTTATGAAAAAGTTGAATAGTTGTTAAACTTATACTCCTGTTTATAATAGAGAAATCCTAATTGTGATATCTTATTTTATATCATTGGGAGATAAAAATCAAATTTAATATATAAAAAATTTTGTGAGTTATTATTAATAATTTGGTATAAGAACTATGGCTTAGAACAACTGGTTAAGTTTTGGATTTGTTTCTCAATGGTTATTTGTTCAAATCCTCTAATGGCCACTTAAGATTTACCTGGCTATTAACTTCAGAATTTGGGAATTAATTGAGGTGCGCGCAAGTTGGTCCGGACACTCAGTTATTAAAAAAAAAAACTTGGTATAAATATTTTGAGCCATTTTTTAAACTTTTTATTTAAGTTATTAGCCAGTGATTCACTTTTGTCGCTACACTAATCGTAGTAGGACTAGGATAATTGTTAATTTGAATAAAAAAATAATTCCAACTATGGGCGCACGTTGGTCCTTTTGGTTCAATTTCATACTAAATTTGGAATTGACTTAATTTTGATTAGTACTTTTTTTGAATTCAGAACTAAACCAATCAGTTAGCAGAACCAAACTAATAAAAATTAATTTGGTTTGGCTTGAAATCATAGTTCCACATATTTTAAAATTTACTCTATACAAATGAAAAAAAAAACTGTATATATAAGTTTCAAAGACTTGAAATAAATAATAAATAAAAACTTGTAATACAGTGAAATAAAAACTTAAAACAACGGCTTAAAATAATTGCTTTGTGGTCCATTTTAGTAAAACAAATGAAAAATATCCAACAAAAATTTTACAAAAAATAAAAGACAACGACAATTGACAATAATTATCTACTCTAATGGCTTGTTTTGTTTTTAATTTATAAATCTGAAAAGCTTTTTATTCTTTATATATGAATCTCATGTAGTTATTTAATCTAAGCCCTATGCGTTTTTAATTCTTTTATATATGTTTGTGTGTGTGTGTATATATATATATATATATATATATTATTAGATAAGATTTAGTTTGATATTCAAGTTCTGGGTATATCTTTTTAATTTGCTCTGATACCAAACTGAGATTGAGAATAAGTTTGAATACTCTGATAATCCTGTCTCCTTGCACTATATAGATATATGATATACAAAATATAAAATAAGGTATCTAATTTGAAAAGTTACATTCAGATCTTAAATTGATTTAAAAAGATATATCTAGATATTAAATTAATCATTCGAAAAGAAATATTCAGATTTTGAATATCAAACTAAATCTTATCCAATATATGTTAATCAGGTCTATACAGTTCGGTTCTTAAGTTAGTTCAGATTAATCTCATACTAACTTAAGAATCAAACAAATATTATTAGTTTGTCCTTTTGGTTTTCAAGTTTTTCGGATATGTTGTGCACTCCTAATTTGAACTTAAGCCATTTGCTTGCAAATCAAGGAAAATAATAGAAAAATAATAAAAAAAATTAAAAATTTGACTAGAACATGACCAAAAAATTCCTAAAAAATATTTTTTTTCTCAAAAAATAATCATTTCCATAAACCAAATATTGTCAACCATTCAATTTTTTCTTTGATCTTTGTTGATCAATTGCTCCAAGAAATCACGTGCCTCTTGTTGTCCATCATTTTAAACTGTAGCATTTTAATTTTTTCTCACTCCACTTTAAATTCAAAATTTTTTATTTTTCATAATAAATATATTTTTAATATACATGCATACATATAGTTTAAAAAATATAAATAATTTTGTATATTTTTAGTGATATTAGGAGTTTACAATGAGATTATTAAAAATTCTTTATTATATTATTACCCTTAATATTAAAAAAATTATTTATTATTTAAAATTAATTTTATAATTAAATTATGTACCAAGTGCCTTTTGAAATGAGTAATTGCTAGTTTTAAACAAAAGATGCTTGCATTATGAACGGAGGATAATATTTACTTGATGAATTGTGAGCCAAAGAGGTTTCAAACATGTCTCTAATTAATTAGAAGAGAGATAGCTCATGAGCTAACATGATCTTATAAAGTCCATGGATTAGTAATTCAATCTAAAGACCCAAATTTCTTATCAAATAGGCCCAAAAGGCATAAGTAGAGCTTATGACAATAGTAGTGAAAGAGTAGGAAACAAACTCTCGATGTGAAGTATTTTGTAGTGTATTTTTTTTTCCATATACGTTCTTGTAAAGAAATTAATTTTATATTAAATTTTTTAATTTATTTTTATGGCAATTCATGGTGATTTTATGTGTTTATAACTCATATTGTTTATACATAGTTGAATAAGAGTTTGAGTTGATTTGAGAATCTTGCCAAGATAAGGTTGTTTTGGATAGAATCTCAAGTTTGTGTCTACAATTTGATCAAAAAAAGAGTCTCAATCTATGTTGGAGTTCAAAGTATAACTGCACAAGCCAAGAATACAAGAAATCAAAGTTGAGTTCGACAAAAATACATTTTGCCATATGATCGCTCGAGCGCCCAGCAAGGTCCACTCGAGCAGACCTAAGTAGTTTCACTAGGGTTGAAACTCTTCTAACTTGGAGTTTTGGTGACTTATATAAAAGTCATTAGGCAGGCACGGAAACACTTTTGACACTTCAATATTCAGAGCTCTAATTCATATCCAGAAGTGCTTTTTATGTCTCCAAAGTTCGAAAATCATTCGTGACAAATCTTAGACGACATTCTAAGTTTCGACGAAAGATTCTGTCAAAGAAACTGTTCTGAGGATTCATTGCAGTAGAAATTAAGAGGAAACTGGAGCACGAGAATTCAGCATACAAGTTTAGGATTACTAAGTTGAGGATTCAACTGGAGTCTGTAAGTTGTATTATAACTGTTCAATTGTTTATAGTGCTTGATTCTTGGACTTGGTAAGTCTTGGGATTTTTTATCCATCTTGAATTTTTTCACGTAAAAAATCTGTGTCGAGTTTACTTCTTATTGCTTATGTTTTTTGTGGATGCGATTGATTGAAATACAAAAATATTATTTTATGTCAACGAAAACGGGAATCATATTTTTCAGACCTTATATTGATAAAGGTATAATAAGAATCGTTACATAGGAAAATGTACGATTTCTTATACATTTTTGGCATTACAAAAATGTGAGCTGACTTTACATTGTAGTTCACAGCAAGTGAGGTAGTGCCTTTTTATAATAGTATTATGTAACTACGTAACAATTCACAATGGCTTTTGAAGGTGGTAGAATCTAAGCCAAACTCAAACCCAAAAAGAATATGGGGACAACATGCCTATATTGAATAAACTACAAAAATATACATAATGTATGAAACGAGTAATTACATAATGTGCATGGTCAATTGCAAGATCATATATATATATATATATATATATGAAAGCATTATAAACGAGTCACTCAAGTGAGTAACTTGACTGAGGTAATAATGATAATACGAACGAATGTAACATTTAAAACAATGCTCGGGATATGACAACACCTGAACAATAACAATCTCTTAAAATCTCCTCAAGTTTTAAGTTTGAACAAAGTAATCGAGCTACTCGAGGCAAAATAGCCAAATAGCTCAGGTGAGTGACTTGGGCTAAACATAAGGTGGTTATGAAAAAGAAGTGATATACGAGGCATGAAAGCGACCCCAAACTAAATACATTGAATCAACCGAGATGAGTAAACCAAATGAGTTACCTGAGCAAAAGACTTGACCTAAAAAGAATAGCGCATGCCTGTAGACATCCCAATTTGACTCCACATAATCTTAGATGAATCCGATGATGAAAACAGATGGAATAGTGCCTCGATACGAAAAACAGGTGAAATAGTGCCCCGAAACCTTCAAACCAATGAAATTTTATCGAATCATCGAAACTTGCTGCCCAAGTAAAGCGACCGCCATGTTCATTGTGGCGACCGCCAATAGAACCTTGTGAAAATTCTAACCAAAAGTGGCGACTGCCAACTTCAACATGGCGACCGCCAACTTTAAATAGCCTGACGTGTTTTAAAATATGACAGCATCTCATTGGTTGAAGAACTCTATAAATACCGTACCTCTGGTACATTTTCAAGGATAGAAAATTAGTGAGAGGTTTAGTGAGAGAAACTCTGCTGAGTTGCCGAGTAATTTCGAGTCCCGACACCGAATCCCTGCCGAAATACTGAGATCCGAATCTCGAACGCCTACATTGAAGTCTTTCTTGGATCATCACCCGATGATTGGACCATTAAGGCACATTTTCGACTTGAGGATTCTCCGACAATCTAGGTACTTTGTTTGGATTCTCGATCCTTTTAACTCAATTTTATCTCATTTTAATTTGTGTATTTCTTTTCTTTGAATAGTTAACCTTGTTTCTTACTTACTTTTATTCATCTAGTTTAATCTTTTTTTTTAATTGCTTAGTTTACACTTTCACAGTATGCACATTATCTTTTTTTTTAATTAATTCATTAAATAAGTGCTAATATATTTTGGCAATTACAATTTACAATGTTGTTAATTGTTATTATTAATGCACTAACATTCATGTAAATATAATTGTTAATATTATGTTAACATTTTCTAATAGTTGCTTGGTTATTCTTCAATTTTTTTTTATTTTATTTTATTTTTTTTTCTTCTAATGTTAGTTCAATTTCTTTTAGTATTTCTTTCTCTTTTCTTTTCTTTCTATATTTCTTGTATTTATCTTCTTGTAATAGTTAGTTCAATGTAACCTTTTAATGTTCTAGCATTTATTCTCTTTCTTTCATTTTAGTTAGTTTAATTTTTTTTTACTAACACTTTATTTTATTTCTATTTCTCTTCTTGTAACATTAATACTAATATTCTATTTTAATTTCTTTTAGTTAAATGTTCCTTTTCTAGTTTTTATTTTTACTTTATTTTATTTTATTGTATTTAATAGTAGTGTAGTTCTCATCTCTAGCATTTTGTTAATTAGTTTTAAAATTTCTTATAATGTTCTATTTTCTTTTTTTCCTCTTCTATTGATTAGTTTAATTATTTTTTGTTAGTATTTCTTTTAATGTTAGTATTTATTTTTTTTAAAAATTTTATTTTATCTTTCTTTTCTTATAACTTTATTTTTCTTTTATAACATGTATTTTATTTTTATTCTTTTATTTTGTTAAACTCAAAAATCACAAAAAGCCATTTAAACTAGATTTATTTCATAAGAGTAATTTTCTTCTCTTTCTTTTCTTTTTATTTTCTTCTATCTCTTTTAAAAGACTGCAAAAGTGGATAGTTATATTGTTATTTTGTTAATAAGTATTTTTTAACATTTTTCATCTTAGCATAAGCTTCTTTTATGGGTTTTCTTTTTTTTATGATTCTTGTTGTGTATCTTTTGTTTAGCATTTCTCATTTTTTTTATTAGTTTATCATATTGACATTAATATATGTTTTAGTTTCTTTACTATAATTTAGTTTATCTTTTGTAGCAAATTTATATTTAAGTAATTTTAACAATTTCTATCATACTTTTGCTCTTTTATTTAAATCATGATAATTAGTTTATTTTTGCGAATATTCCATGTGAAAATGTTCCATGTATCATTTAGTTAAAAATTGTATGCCTTAAAACTTAGAATTTTATCCATTTTATTTGCTCTAATTTGGAGTGCTATATACGTATCTTATGTATTTTTCATATTTGATTTTGGATGTTCTCTCTTTACCGCAATTTTCTTTATGTGCATGCATTTGAAAGTTTCTATTAAAGAACCAATGATGAATAGTAGAGGCTAACCTTACGGTTGAGCGAACGGGAGTGCCTAACACCTTCCCCGATTCGTACCTTAGCCTCCGAACTATTTTTCTCTAGTTAACGTTTTATAAATCAGTAACCAATTTGTTTTTCTTGATTTTTCTCAAAAACTAAGTGGCGACTCTATTTTCAACAAAAGAAATTTTCAAAATTTGATTTTCAAAGTGTTAAACGATTTTTCTAAACATTCTTTGAATTCCTTATTTTTGAACATTTTTCAAAATGACTCCTAAAATCCCAACACTACAATGTCAGAATATGTCAAGGGCTTGGAAAGCCCACATGCTTAATTAACTCTAGTCACTTGGGTTACTCAAATGGCTTGGGCTAGACCGAATTAAGCTAGCTTCTGGTCCCAAATATTCAACTAAGTCACACAGTTAATATTAAGCAATCCATTGCCATTTGAGCCATGAGACCAACTCGACTTCCTTATTGTGCTTAAACCGAGCCACTCAAACAAGTGAGTTGAGGAACAAATTCTATTGGAACGATGCATTGGCGTGCAAGTGAAAGCCACATACAACTTGAGTGACTTGAGCGACTCAAGTTACTCGAGTAATTCAAACTGAGCTAGGAAAAGTGCTTATAAACCTCTAATGATTGACTATAGGTACGACATACACATAAGTACAGACTATGTGGTTATAGTACAGTTATAACACAGACTATGCGAAAATCGTAGCACAGACTATGCAAGCATATCTCGAACTATGAATACATGAGGTCATGGGACCATGGCGCATACCATAAGGTTATAGCATAGACTTTAATATCCACTTTGCACATATTATGGATATAGCTCAAATGTGAGACTATAAGTTATAGCACAGACTATGTAGCTGGCACTGACAAAAGTAGTATAGCACATGCTATATAATTAAGGGTTCCATAGAGAATCAACAGAATGTCTCCAAGACAACGAATGTAGACAATGGCAGTACACTTAGTTCAAACACAAGATGTTGGGAGTTATGTGGCTTGGTGGCTAAGAAAAAAATTATGTCAAACTACTAGAGACACACAGGGCCCACCTACTCGAGTAACTCGAGTGACCTTGAGTCACTCGACTTGAGTGGGTTGGGTACCCGCTGGTCAACCATAGCCTGATCTAACTAATTAAAAGTAGAACACTTATCTGAAATGCTCAAATAAGATTTCATGATTTGATGATATCTTTTTGGAGTTTTGTTTTTATCCTAATAACTCCATGAGAAGATTATAAATAGGAGAGATGACTATGCTCTTATTTATTATGATTCATTGATTTTTGATCTTACGTGTTTATATTACCATACTCCGATACTAGCTAGCATTCTCTTTTACCCAACCATTACTCTTTCTATTCTATATTTTTTTGATTGTTTCACAATTTTTGCCTTTGTAATATTTATTTTGTTTGCTTTTTCCTAAAGAACCCTACACTTTATATAATGTTATAATCTCACTACTTAAGCTTTTAAGTTAAATACAATATTTTTAAATTATATAAGAGAATGTAATTTGCTAGTATCTATAAATGCATCGGTGAATGAATAGAAAATGCTTATAGTTGCATAAGTCATGGATGACGTATTTATATACATCTTTTGTGATAGTGATTGGGCTAGGTTGAAAAAAATCACCCACGTTGTTTCTCTTGGGCGGCAAATAACAAGAGGACGATGGATGGGTGCTAGACTCTTTTTTGCTTATGTTGGTAAAAAAATAAAGAAAAATAAAAAAAAATAGAAATTAACAAATTTAAACTGGGTTGAGGTGTAAGTATTTCTCTTTTTTAAGAGATTTAAATCCTATGTGGTTACCAAAATTTGGAATCAGTATCTTTGACTAGTCATTTGTCATAATACAACAACCAAACAGTTCGAATAAACTTTTTGTAAGTTGTAAAATCCAAAATTTCACTAAATAGAATACCCTTCTTTTAGTCCCAAATTTATGTATAGTGTGCTAGAGATGAGTAGGTGATGATAGGTACTGAATAGCCCACTATTTATAAGGAATGATGAGTTAATCAAATTAATGATAAATAATGGTAGCCGAATAATAAAATTAGAAGTGAAAAGTATAGAGTTTTTGTGTAATTAATTTGGTAGTAATCCACTAACAAATATATGAAAGGTTTTTGATTAATTAAAATATGTGAATAAAATTCCACTAATAAGTATATCAAAGATTTCTCCATTACACTAACTAAAAAACTAATATATAACTGACTGTATTTAGTTCTGGATCTAAAAAATTTGAATTAATTGAAATTGATTCGGGCCTAATCTAGTACGAAACCACCCCAAACCAATCTACATGCACTCCTAGTTGAAATTATTCTTTTATTCAAACTAACAATTATTATTTATTCAAATTAGAAAAGTATTCTCCTACTAGAATTAATATTTCTCTATTATAAGTAGGTGTATAAGTTTAAGGTTATTCAACTTTAAAAAGATAGAAAGGTGTCTTTTTGAAAAAATGCATTTTTTTAGAAATTTTTTTCCAAAATCAGTTATTTAAAAATAATACATTTTTGGCAAAAGGCACCTTTTGAGAAATAATCGAAAATAATTATTTATTAAATTAATTCATTTAATTAATTTAATATAAATTGAGGTGTACGGTGCGCAATCGTGAACTCACCTACAAATGAGCCTAACTCACACTCTTACCATACACCACACCTTAGTCAATCAAATCATAACAAAATATTTTCATATATAAACACAAAAGCTTTTCACTTCCTAATCAATAGGAGACAAAACCAACACCTTCTATACAACAAAAAATGAGCTTGGCTCAACAGTATATAAACAGTTGTGGGTTCATTTGATGAGTTGTCAGTCTAAGCAAGCCCTTGTGCTTAGTTCTATGAAAAGAATCTGTGTAAGTAGAGTTATTCTAATATTTAAAGTTTTTCATTTTCCTTAAGAAATCAGAATTCTTCGTTGTTGATTTCTGTGCTTCTTCGTCTTCTAAAACACTATCTAGTCGTCGTGTGATATTCTTTTGCATCATTAAAAGCTTCTTTTTAAGCAAAAAAAAAAAAAAAAAGAAAGAAAAAGAAAAAGGAAAAAGCCAGCATTTCAATTCAACTACGGCGGTCCACCAGATTGAAATCAATAGATGGGTCCCTGCTGAAAGATCTGTTTGGCATTTAAATGGCAAAAGAAGAAGAAAAAGCCTATTTTGCATAAAGCATTTGAGACGTAAGGAATGACGAATCAATCGATTCAATCTTCAATCGAGTTTTGTTTTGTTTAATCTAAAGCAGCGGAAAAAAAGCATACTTATGACGGAAAGGTTGGCCATTTATTTGGAAGCTTTTTCCTCCATCGAAGACTAGGGTTTCTTAGGCCCGTTTGGTTATTTTAGCTTTTTGTTTTTTTTTTTTGTTTTTGATAAAAATACAAAAAAATCAACATAGGTAGCTTGAAAAAAAAAACAAAAAATTAAATTAAAAGGTAAAATCAAAATATTAACCCTTAGAATATTTCTATTCAAATTTAATTATTTTCAAAATAGAATAATGCCTACATTCATAATTTATTTACTACTAATACTAATTATATATAATTGTTAATATCAAAAATATATAAGGACAGAATTATCTAATTTGCACAAAAGGCAAAAAAATTAGCTTTTTGCCTAAAAAACTAATTTAAAAAAAATTAACTTAAAAATTAAATTACTAAACAATTTACTTTAAATTAATTTTAACAAAAAAAAATCAACTTTTAAGTTATTTGCTTCAGGACCTTAGATGTAAAAATATTATTAAATAACTCTTCTTCTGGGTAATTCAAAAAATTAATACAGTAAGTCACATCACAATTGGAATCTATCAATTTATTGATGGTATTTGAAAATGCCACTATTATTAATAACTTATAAATTGTAACATGTAGTTTGAAGTTATAATATTTTTTTAGAATTTTAAATTAATAAACTATAAAAATACACTTGTTAAGCACGGGTTCAATACTAATACTAAT
>JAOTRH010085702.1:0-16878 GCA_034768845.1 Heliamphora exappendiculata | reverse complement strand
ATGAAGATACTGTGTGTGCGTTGTGTGCGTGTGTGCTGTGTGTGTACCGTGTGTGTGCGTTTCATATATATATATATATATATATATAAGAGATAATGAAGATGCTGTATGTACGCCTAAGCTTTTTCATGCATGCGTGTTGCTTGGTTACTCACAAATAAAATAATTATAAAATGTGTTAATTATTAGTTATTATTTAAAGCTAAAAATAATGTATTAATTATTGAATTTTTATTATTTTAAACAGAAAATTAAAAATAATGACAACTACATAAAGAATTCTAAAATTTTAAACTTGTTTGATAAACTGCTTTAATTCTTTAGATTAAAACAAGTTTTTTTAAAAAAATTAGTATTTAAATTAGTTTCCATAAAACAACTCTTTTATGAAAAAAAATAATAATAATAATTTTAAACCTAAAAACTTTTAGTTAGCCTTAACCAAACATTTCAAGCTCAAATATTTTATTAGACCTTAAAAGAATTTTGCGTCAATCATACTAAGTTCAGTTCTCTTTTTTGTGTTCAGATTTTATAACTTCTAATCAAACTTTAAAATCAGGCGAGTTTTCTGATATTTGGGTTAGTTAAATTTTCGATTATCGCTTTATAATAATTTTGAGGTGCACCACAATAATTGTTGAAAATAATTATGAAAATATGATGTTATAAAGATAAGAATGATAGTATAAATGGTATTTCGGCTGCTGGAGAACGATAAAGTATACCAGCGAGGTGATGTAATAAGAGCGGCAGGTCACGACCAGGTGAATAGGAAATGATCATTTTTCACTGCGAGGTAGCTCCCCGAATTTTTGACAAAATCGTTTATTCGGACATCATTCTAAAAATAAAAAGCGAATAATAACTCAAATATCTATGCACTCAAACTAGCTTTGCTAATGTTCTTATTAAAATCATTTTTCAGGTGATGCTTAAAATAAACCAGTTGGAGTGGATATATCATGTTACTTCTTCTTTTGTTGCCTTATACTTTCTCTTATGTACTCGTGAACATGATATTTTTGACATCTGCACTAGTAAGCTCTGAAAAATTTTGTAAAAGTATTGACTTAGCTTTTGTGAAGTAAATAAAATAATGTTGTTTATTTTCATAAATTATAAAAAGAAAATTTTAATAAGAGGTCGCGGGTGAGTTTAACTCACTGGTCGGTCACGGACGCCATTCTTAGAAATTGGTCTTGACAGGCTGCACCATTGCAGGAGTAGAAAAATAGAACGACATTGACGATGCACTCAAAGCCCCAATTATACAAGCAACACTAGTATTTCGATTCAATATTTATCATAGAGTTATCTTACTATGTATGAAAATGAATTCTAATTTGACAATTTATATGTATGCAGGACAAGTTTGAGATAAAAAACTATGACACCAACAAGATTGTTAGGAGTTGTATTGAGAAAAAATGTCAAAATATTTATAAAGATTGGAAGACACGTATGAAAAGGCATTATGTAGACATGATAGAGGCTGGTGACGACCTAAAAACTAGGTCATACAAAGGAGTAAAACAAGAAGAATGGGAGTATATGATTAATCATGTTTGGACATCTGAAAAGCACGCAGTAAGTTTTTTATATTGAAATTGCAATAGTAGTAGCAATATTTAACTTATATATTCATCAAAATATTTTGTAGATTTGAGCTGAAAAAAACATAATTAATCAATCTAAATTGACATTCAACCATATAATGAGTTCAACCATATAATGGGCTGTAGATCTTTTCCTGCTGCGATGTCCATTAAGGTGATATATTTTTAGTTTTAAAATAAGATATATAAATATCAATTGTTAAATATTTACTAACTCATGGTATAAATTGCATTAGGAAAACGAGAATTGTGGTGAGAAACCCCACATCTTAGACTTGTTCAAGGACTCCCACACGAGTAAGAAAAAAGATGACTCGGTAGACCCCGTATGTGCTGAATTGCATGTAAGTATATTCAAGTATGTGTTCAATTGTAAAATATATATTTTTTGTATTATTAGTAATTGTTTAACATTTTATAAATATTTCAGGCAGAGTTTGAAAGGTTACGTGAAGAGGCATCACAACCTGGAGCGGAACTAGTCACACAGGAGCAGATAGCGATTGATGTACTAGAAAAATGCTTCGGTTACTTAAAAGGATATGGAATTGGTGGGAGGTCGTCATCATCTAGAAGCTCGACTACATAATCGCAACAAGAGGTCCAAACTCTCCGAGATAAAGTGGAAACATTGAATGAGTTGAACAAGATCCAAGAAGAAATGATAAAGCAGCAACAAGAGTCAATAAAGCAGCAACAAGAGACGATTGAAGCGAATAATAAGAAGTTCGAGGCTTTTCAAGATTTCGTGGTTCGCCAAATGGGAGTGTCATGGGCCCAACGTGACAATGGTAGTGGTGGATCGAGCTCTTCTTGGTAAGTCTACCTATAGTACTAAAGCTTAATCTAGTTATCGAATGATTTTTTAAGATTTTGAAAGTTAGAGGTTAAAAGTTTGGATAAGCCATCAAATGACTCTAAAACTCATACGAACACGTCAATATAGAGTAATATGACTTGTGAAAACAAATCACACGTCAATTAGACGTCCGATTTGAGAATTAGATGAAAATTTGTTAATCTTAAAAAAGGTCAGAATTTTGGATAAACCATCAAATGACTCTAAAATTATGAACACGTCAATTTAGAGTAATGTGACTTGTGAAAACAAACCACACGTTAATTCAATGTCCAAACATGTACACATTACTAGGTCAAAGAAACTTGTACTAATAATAGGTACCTCAATGCAAATTTAAGTTAGATAATGAAAAGAAAATTTATGTAATTTATATATTTTTTAATTTTATTAATTTTATGTTTACTTTATAGAGTTTAACAATGATTTTTTTTTCTTTTCTTGTAACAGATACGGATTAGAGATTCTATTGTGCTTTTAAAGTTATGATCAAGCTATTGGGATTGAAGAATTGATGAACTATTTTGTAATTTATATCATTTTTATTCGGATATGTTTTGAACAGTTGATAAATGTTTAGAACTTGTTATTTTTATTTGAACAGTTGATAAATGTTTAGAACTTATTATTTTTATTTAGATATGCTTTGAACGGTTAATGAATGTTTGGAACTTATTATTTTATTTGGATCTGTTTTGAATTACATTATTATTAAATTTTTGGTGAATTGAATTGATGAGAATGCATTTGGTGGTGGTTATTATTGTGTTATACAAGTTTTTTGTGTGTATGTTTAGCGAAAAAAATATTATAGTTTAATTATGGGAGTTTTGTTTCTGGTTTACCTTTAGCAATGAAAATGATGTTTGTCGCTGAAAATATATTGTGCTTTTAGTGACTATATAGCAACATATGTTTCGTTGGCAAATGTGACCATTACCAATGAATTAGGAGAATCAGCGATGGCTGCTCTGTAGGCAAACATAGGTCATTAGAGACGAAAATGCCTTGTCGTCGATTGTTACCATTAGCGACGACTGGCCTTGTAGGCAAAGAGACATCATTGCCGACGAATTTGGCTTGTTGTTGATGATTACCATTAGCGACGAATGCCTTTGTAGGCAAAGATAGGTCATTACCAACGATTCTGCCGTCGGTAAAGGTTGTTATGTCGGCAACATCACAATATCGTCGTGATAGATCTTCCCAGGGTTCCGCGACAAGTTGGCGACGAAATTGAAATCGTCGCGAAAAGTTTTGGGCGACGAATTTTGGATTTTTAGCGACGATTATTCTCGTCGCTGTTGATGCGTTTCTTGTAGTGTTTCCCAAGAACATATACCGATCAGGTTGATGAACACCCTCCCACTACGACGAGGCACAACCTGTGTCTGTGTACTAGCAGTAACACGCTGTGCAGAATCTAAATCATGTGCATCAGTACTCTGTTCTTGATTTGCACATGTCCCAATAATTCTCCTACTAGACGAGGTAATGGAATATCAGGGACTTGTTCTTCCGTTTTACTGGTATTTTTTCTTAGTGCTTCCAGAACAATTTTGTTATTGGTCCTGTGATCCATAATGTAATCATCCTTCAAGAATCGGGTATTGGTGCAAATAATGACCTTCTAATATTTAAGATTACAAAATAGATCACCCTTCGTCCCCTTGGGATATCCCACAAATAAACAGACTTCTGTCATTGATTCTAACTTACCTACATTCTCTTTCAGCACATGTACTGAACACCCCCAAATCCGAATGTCTTTCAAACTAGGTTTACGCCCGGTTCACAATTCTATGGGAGTAAAAGGTACTGATTTAGAAGGTACCATGTTCAGAATGTAAGCCGTTATCTCTAAAACGAGTCTCCAAAACGAATCGGATAAACCTGAATAACTCATTATGGACCTTATCATTTGCATAAGAGTCTTATTCTTTCTTTCTGCTACACCATTCTGCTGCGGAGTGCCAGGTATTCCTCTTAAAAGAGGTATTCCTCACATCGGTCGGATTATAGTAATTTGATACTTTTACCCTAATACTTTTCTTCCTCCACCTTGAATTCTTTGAATTTCTCAAAGTATTCAAACTTACGGTGCATCAAGTAAATGTATCTATACCTTGAGTAATCATCAATGAAATTGATAAAGTACTGAAAGCCAGCTCTAGTTCGGATTGTCATAGAACCGCACACATCAGAATGAACTAGCTCCAACGGTTCTTTAACTCTATAGCGTTTGGCCGAAAATGGGCCTCTTTGTCATTTTACCTTCTAAGCAAGATTCACAAACTAGAAGTGCCTCCACTTCCAATGAACTCAAAAATCTATCTACTACCAGTCTATTTATTCTTTTTAGATTAACATGACCCAAGCGTAAATACCAAAGAAACGTTTAGCTCATTAACGAATGAGACTTTCTCTTATATAGTAAATTAAATGTGTTATTCATTTCAGTCAGTTACAGTGTATGAGAAATTAGAATAATAATATAAACATCATCCACCAATGTATCAGAACATATAACCGGTTTATTATGTTTAATAATCGCATAGTTATTAAAATAAACCAAATATTGGCCTTCAGCCAATCTAGAAACAGAAATTAAGTTTCTTCTAATGGCAGGTACGTCAAGACAATCTCTCAATATTAAAACCCGATCTCTACCAAAACTAAGAATGACATCTCCTACTGTAACTGTTGTTACCTTTGTATTATTACCCATATGCAGGAAAATCTCTCCATCACTAAGTTATCAGGTTTTCTAGACCCCCTACAAAAAAATACAGACATGATCAATGGCTCTCGTATCTACATACCAGGTACCAGTAGATAATACCGCTAAACATGTTTTTACAACCAGTGAACAGAAATTAACTTTGTTGTTCTACTTACTGATAAATACTAGACATAGCTTTTTCCAGTGCCGTCTCTGGTTACAGTGAAAACATCTACCTTTTGACTTTTTTCACACCAGGCCGTGGCCCACTAACTACCCTGAAAATCGCGTTTTCCTATTTCTGAACATTTTTCTTCTTCATACTTTTCAGCCCCGAGGAAGGACCTTTTTCAGAAACAAACACATTTTCTGCTATTAAAGAAATACCATTGGTAGTTAAAACTATATCTAAATTACTTTTTCAGTCAATAAATTTGGTCCCGTAAGTTTGTTTTTTTAAGTATTGAAGCGAATGAGTTGAAAGCCATTTTAATCATGAGAATCACATAATTAAAAAAATCGTTAATTATGATAAATAAAACTTTGAATTCATTTTAATTTAGTTCCATCTACTATTTTAAAATTAATTCGCCAGCAGCCTGATAATCTCAGAATAGCATGCCTTGTTGGGAGGACGTATACTATCCTTCATATGACCAGACAAGTCAAGTAGCTAACATAGTTTTGGTCTACATATAATAGTAGTAACTCAGTTGGAGATGATACTATTATATACAGTTAAGTGTTAACCATCACCTAATTCCAAATCAATCGCTTCGTAATAAACCATTCAATTGAAGAAGTGATCCACACTAATAATTATCTAGAAATATCTCTAAATGAGATTTGTACTGGCGATATGCAATTAATCTGTTCATTTGGGGAGGAAGGTCTTACTGCCGACTCACAAAAACAAAATAGCTTTGATACCAATTGTTGGAGGCAAGACTGCCAAGATCTTTGTTTTGCAAACGATTATCTGAAGAAAAAATAACTGGATGAAAAAACGCCGAAACGGATTCTAGATAAAACTTTTGATGACGAACGATCAAAATAAAACTTGTGCATCCAAACTTAATTTAGAAGAATACCATTTTACTGGTCGAATCTTCAACTATGATTTCAATCCAAGTTGAATCTCCTTCAGATCTTTTACTATATTCCCTCATGTGATTCCCGAATGTAGTGTGGGTTACGAACTATCGAGAACTCGTATCGACATAATCTAAATAGCTTTAGTCTTAGAAGACAAATTATAAAACTGGTTCAGTCTACCCGCATATTTATAGGGTTTCAGGCTCTCAAAATTGGAAACCTTAGCTTTATAATCTATTTTTTTTCTTCAGAGCAGAGCTATAGGCATCTAAAGAAGGCAAGTCCTGGTTGAAGACTTGAAGTGCAAGGAGTTCGGCATCAGGAGCATCAGAAGAGGAAAACAAGGTGTTGACTACATTCTTGAAGAGATTAAGGCATCCGGGAGGAAGAATATCTTGAAGGGAGAGATTTTGTATAGCTTTCAAGTTAGACTTAGCCTTTTCAACTTCCTCAACAGAAGGAATTCTTCAGATGGAGCTTTCTGAGGCTGGAGGGGTCAACTTGGTAGCAAATTGAACAAAAAAGAATTCGACATCAATTGGGAACAGAACATCTATCCTTGCAGGACCAAATTGCTCCTTGGGATTGGGATCAATTTCTCCAGTAGCAGAAGCTTCCTACAAAAGGTCAGAAAGGAAGAAAAGTGTTTGGACAAGAAAGAAACAAAAATAGAAATTCGTACATGGCACCTTGTTGATTGAATCGAAAGAATCTAAATGTTCTTTTTTGGAAAAAAAGGGGAGAAGATTCGTTTGGTTTAGAAGATTCATCCCGGTTAAATTGGAGATTATTATAGAAAAAGAGGCTACGGCCCCTAGTGACCTTGACACGTTTCTTGGAGGAAGAGGCAGTTAAGCATATGAATGGCACAAATTTAAAGGAACGGATTGCAAGAAAATGAAAAATGTAACACGTGTAACTATGAGAACAAGTCAGGAAGAGATCAACTTGTGAAGCAAAAATGGGAGAATAATCAAGGCAGGTAGTTTGTGGAAAGGGACACATAGCAGCTACCGAAGGATATTTGTTATATGGCTGGAGAAATAAAATGAATTGGTTGCAAATAGAAAGGAGCAGGTGACATGTGTCATTCTGAGAGAGAGTCAAAGTGAGCAACTAGCCGTTGAAGTAAAAGGTGGCACCAAATAGGATGAGGGGTTAAGCAGATGACTATAAAAGCGAGGATCGGCCAAAGGGAGAGGACACGCATCCAACACATATCAAAAGCCTCGAGCTTGTTTTATTTCCTTATCTTGTAGTTACATATATTTCTATTTCCAAGTTCAAATCTATTAGTTCGTCTTCATTTCATTTCTATTTGCTAGATTAGATTCAATTTCTGTTCTTATTAGACGTAATCTTAGTCATAATCTTTGTCTCAATTCGTACTTCATTCAGTATAAAGTTATTTCAAGTTCAGTCTCAATTTATGTTCATTCCTCTTGTAATTTTCATTCATTTTAATTCAAAAGACACTTGAAAATTGTTGAGATCCTTTTCATTGAGGCAAAGAATCGAACTAGTAGCTTTTGCTTCGAATTACACATAATTCGTCCTACTCAGAAGTCAAATTGGTGCAATTCCAAATACAATTGGACACATTCATCCTGACACGCTCGCACCATATCATTAATGTCCTAAACATAATTCAGCGCAAACGACTATAGTATCCTAGTATGTGATCTCAAGTTCTCTGGTGATGATAATGAGTTGTAGATTGTAGGAGTACCGTGCTAAAATAGCATTTGTGATATTCTTCCAAGTTCAGTTTTAGCTACGTCTAACGTCAAAAAACCATTTGAGGGACACTCCCATCAAGGTCCGCTAAAATAGTTGGGCTAACAATTCGTTGTCAATTCCCACAGGCCTTTGGGAGCCCACATGCATCTTGAGATGGATCATTGGATCTCTAGTCTGCATTAAAATTTTTCACATCCAACATTTTAAACTTTTCTAGTAATTTGACATTGGGAACAGACAAAGCCCTTCTACATCAACCATATAGTCTTTGACACATTTTGGTTTCCTAAAAAAAGTTTCAATTTTCTCCAATTTCGCTTTCTTGACATGATTTTCAGTATGAATAGCTTCTACAATTTGGTTATGAGTTAGGCTTAGAGCTAGGGTATGATGGGTTGACATTGAGTTGAGCCGGGTATGATGGGTTGACATTGAGTTGAGCCAAGCTGGGCTGCATTAGATTTGAGTTTACAGTTGGATCAGTTGTTGGGTTGTAAATTGTTGTTGTCAAGTTCAATGAACCATATGACCTAAAGGGTAGGTGGTTATGGGAGATGGGCAAACCTTGTGAGATCTATTGGGCCAAGACTTGGTTCATCACTATGTGGCTAGAGCTACCTGCTTGTTCATCATGGTCTTTTCTTTATCCCTGATAGCCTTGGACATTGCTTTATTAGTGAGATCATCATTGCCAGCCATTTCTTCGAATTCTTTTGGTGGGTTCCTTTTTAACCTTAAAGAACAAGGGATGCGAGCCCAACGAGATTTAAACTGATTAGCCTTTAAATGCCCAATCTGAAAGAAAAAGAGAAAATAATTACCAATATAAGTCACTTGTGAACAACCAAAGGTCATAACAAGGGACAAACTTAAAAAGGTCAAAAGAATTTTCTCACCTAGCCCCCATAGCCAGCACTAGTGGATTCATTTCACAGGTTGCAGATGAAATAACCGAATTTAGAGATGTTAAAATAAGAATTGAGTTTTGGAAGCTTATTTAGTTGCAAAGTTGCTGGAGAAATAGAAAGTAGAAACTCCTTTAGTTCTTTGGGTCTAAATGTAAACCGTCAACAAAAAGTAAAACAATTGTTCCTCCGAAGAGTGTGAAGACATCAGGCGTGAGTGTATGGTGTGTAGGCGCACGGGGGCTCAGTTGAGCCTCAATTAGATCGCAAGAGTCAATTCGACAACCTGACTTCTAATCAAATGAAGCGTGCAACCTAGGCCAAGCTACAAGATAATTCATCATTCGTCTAGCTTGTTAAGGATTTCAAATCTCAGTGGTTTTGTTCAAAATAGTTAAGAAAATGCACGAAGTTGGTTAAGAACAAAGGAAATAGCAACAAAACAACTTGAAATTTGCTGAAATTAAACTGCACAAACTTGAAATGAACACCAAGCTATGCTAAGGTTATGCTAATGGCTGGATTAAGGCTGAATGTATGAAAAACCTAAGCTAAAGAATATATATAAGGTGTTGGACATGAAAGTAGAATGATAAACTGAAATAACACCGAGTTTTGAGACAAATCCTTCGCGAAGTCTTCAATTCTTTTATTTATATTTTGTAGTCGCTCCTAAAATTTTGGCACACAAAGCTTTAGGGCCTGCCACTTGCCCCCTCTGACATAGCTCCCCTTGCCACCTTCAGGCATTGTGGGTCATGACCAATAACATTGAAGGGTATTTTTTTGCTAAATCAACAATTTTGAGGTGGCTACTCTTAAAAACGCTCTCCGTGATCTCTGTTGGATGCCCATGTCCTCTTCCTTATGAACCACTCCCCTATAAATCAGGAGCTGATAAGCTTTAACTATCAAAACTCTAACTGGAAACGTGGGGGAGTATATCATGCCACATGTTTGAATCATGTGAATCTCATAGCTGCTAATGCTTCAACCCACCTAAAAATCTTGAAAGATTCAAAAATTATCAACTGCCATTTCTTATTGCGTCTAACAACTATCCCATATATCTATCCATCAGCTCTAATAAATCAACAGCAGTTGATATGAGTGATCTTGCATGGAATCCTATGGTCATCTCCACCTAAAAACATGCATCTTTTCTCATGACAACACAGATGCCACTCATCGTAAAAACCATTCTTTAAAATCAGGTACAAGTTAAATTTAACCACGTGGCAGCTATCAATGTCTGCCAGATAAACTAGCTTCATAGAAAAATCTAGCTAGCTACTTGAAATGAAGGGTTAATTCAAGACATAGATGAAGAATAATCTCATACAGATTGCAGCTAGATTCCTAAGTTGATCTTCACATTTTGACCACTACTCATGTTAACTCGATGTAACACAGGTCCCTCTGCCACATGTAAAAACCCTATTGGTTGTCACTTTTGGGTATAAACAGCAACATACTTTGCAAAAAAAACTAGAGCATTTTATTGTTAGTATTATCTTATTTATTCTTATTATTATTATTATTAGTGGTAGCGTATTATAGTTATTATCATGTGTGTGTGTGGGTGTATGGATGTAATGGTATTATCTTGTTTTTATTATAAATAAGAGTGCTCGCCTACTAGTTTGGTACGACTTTCCATTATTCTCTTTCTCATAACATGGCATCAGAGCCACCATGAAACCCTAACCTCCCTTCAGCCACCATCAGCCTCACGAAACCCTAACCTCCATGAAACCCTAGTCTCCCTTTAGCCACCACTAGCCTCATGAAACCTAACCCTAACCCTAAGCCCCTAATAGCCCCATCTCAGCCCTTCACCAGTGCCAACAGACCCTCACCCTCACGCTAAGCCGACATCCCTTCTCAGCCCTTCACTAGTGCTGACAGCCTTGTACAGCCCTTCACCAGTGTCAACAGACCCTCACCCTAAGACGACAGCCCTTCTCAACCCCTTTTCAGTGCCGAAACTCACTTCTCTCCTCTCTACCAGTGTCGACAGTCCTCGTTCAACATCGACAACATCTTCTTCTCCTCTTTCCAGTGCCGAAACTCACTTCTCTCCTCTCTACCAGTGCCGACAGTCCTTCTTTTCTTCTCCAATCTAGCCACCTGCAACCTTAGACACCTTAGCTCCTCTCGGTAACTCCCTCTTGACTAGCCGACTGGTATAAAATTTCTCCGACTCTTTGTTTCGTCTTTTATTTGTTTTAACAGCCCAAAGGAAAACCTTAACCGCTGTTTTGAGGGTCTAGGGGTTGCCGTAGTATATTTGATTTTATGGAGATGATTTGAAGGTATGGTTAGTGGTCCATAGATGATTTATTGAAGGTGTAGTTGATTTTTATTACTTGTTGGCGTGACTGCGCGTGGTTCCTTGAGATTGACAAATCATGATGTCAACGAAAAGTTCTACAAGAGTTGAGGATTCTCAAGTGAGAACTGATACTAATAGACAAGGAATCACGGATTTATTTTCGTCATCCACACGATTAGTGAATTCGAAACTGATTGGACCACAAACACGTGTTATGGAAAAAGAATATATTACTGACAATTGAAGGTATGAAAAATGAGGATCATTTGTTTGAAGATCCTCCTAAGAAGGGAATCGACAAGTATAAAAGATAGAAGTGTGATGATGTACAATTACTCAGTAAAATGTTGAATTCCATGGAGTCTTCTGTTGAGGTTTTGGTGGCCACTGCCACAACTGTTCGTAAGGTGTGGACCACACTCAATGAGACTTTTGCCTCGACTAATGATTTGTCCAGGCTATATGATGTGATGCGGGATATCTTAAGAGTACAACAGGAAAAGCGCCATTTTTCATAATATTTTACGGAGTTCAAGGTTTTAGCAAATGAGTATGATCGGTTAGTATCATTTACCAATCGATATGAGATTTTTAGATAGCAGAGAATGCAGTTCTTGGTCGTTTGTTTTCTAGTTAAAGTGAATTAGTAGCTTGACTCGGCACGTTCCCAGATATTGGCTGGGTCTGATATTCCTTCCTTATCTGAGGTCTTTAAGAGGATGAGTAGAGTAGTTAGTCACGATGAGCCTCGTATTACGGTTGCTGACTAAAGTGATTATACAGCCCTGGGTGTATCTCGTAGAGAAGGTGGGGCAACTTTCGAGAAAAAAGCCGTGATGGGGGTCGTGGTGATGGAGGCCAAGGTAGAGGCTGTGATGGTGGACGAGACAGAGAAAGAGGTGGACGTGACACCAGGTCCTTCTACTACTGTAGAGAGCAGGAACATTTACAGAGCTCGTGTTGGAAGCTACATGGGCGCCCTACATCCTCTGTGGCCAATGTAGTGGCCAATTATAATTCACCTTCTCCTTCTTTTGAGAGGCAGACTATTGATATGACTTCGGAGGAATATGACCAGTTCATCCAGATAAGAATTAGGAATACAGCCGATGCTCCCTCAGCCACAATTGCAGGGAACCTCGCTGCGTGTATAGCCACTCCTAGATTGTGGCTGATAAACTCGGGTGCATCTGCACATATGACCTACTCCAAAGGTACTTTTTCGTCTTATCAGTTGACCCCTGAACACAGTGGGGTTATAGGTGCCAATGGAGGAATCTTGAAGGTGAAGGAACAGGGAGTAGCTGCTTTATCTCCAGCACTTACCCTTTCTGATGTTTTACATACTCGTGTTAATCTGTTTAATTTACTATCTGTGAGTCGGATTACAAATGATTTGAACTGCTTCGTAACATTCTTTCCTAATTATTGTATTTTTCAGGATTTAACTTCGAGAAATACTATCAGTAGAGGACGGGTGGTTGGTGGCCTGTATGTGATGGATGAGACTTTGGATGTTGCATGCTATGAGAGATCGTCTCAAACTTTAGATATACACTGTCAGTTAGGTCATCTGTCATTGTCCAGCCTAAAAAAACTATGTCCCAATTTGAGTAAGGTTACACAATTAGAGTGTGAATCATGTCGGTTTGCTAAGCACCTGCGTGTGCCATATGTGTCCAGGAATAATGATAGAACAATGAGTCCTTTCTTTGTAATCTATTCAAATATCTGGGGTCTGTGTCCTGTTATATCTTTGTTTGGATTTTGGTATTTCGTAACTTTTATTGATGATTATTCTCGAAATACTTATCTTTATCTTATGAAGAAGCGGTCTGAATTACCTATTATTTTCACTACATTTTGCAATGAAGTCCAAACTCAATTTCGCAAAACTATTCAGACCCTCCGTAGTGATAGTGGGGGTGAGTACATTAGTGGAGTGTTGAGTACATACCTGCGTACACATGGGATTATTCACCAGATGTCCTGCTCAAACACACCACAGCAAAATGGTGTGGCTGAAAGGAAGAATAGACATCTTTTGGAAACTACACGTGCTTTAATGTCCCATATGAAAGTTTCCAAAGTTTTCTAGGGTGAAACTGTGTTGACAGCATGCTATCTTATTAATAGATTGCCATCCTCTGTTTTAAATGGTGCTACACCATTGTCAATTTTACGTCCTCAGCGGATTCCCTTTTCATTGTCACTCAAGATTTTTGGGTGTGTTTGTTATGTGAGAGATACTCGACAGCATGTGACCAAGCTAGATGCTCGCACACTAAAGTGCACTTTTATAGGATATCCTAAGACACAGAAAAGATATCATTGTTACAGTCCAGAGTTGCGACGGTTTATAGTATCTCGAGAATCATCTAAACCATCAAAACCACTCTAAACCGCTACACCTTCCTCCACTATTAATGATGGTTTAGAGTGGTTTTTTATGTATCATTCCTCCACTGATTTACCAGTGACACCTTTTCCCATCGCTTGTTCTCCGATTGATATTACCGTGGAGCTTTCTCTAGTTGCCCCGGCTTCACCTGTGATATCATCATCCTCATAATCATCGTCTTCACCAGGCCCTACCACCTCTCCTCTCATTAAGTCAATATCTTCTCAGCTGAATCTGGTCCCTGATCAAGTAAGTGATCCTCTTATTGCTTTACGTAAGTCTTATCGCAGTTGTCGAGATCACCCCATGTATACTACATCTTATCGTGATTTTTCTGCCACTGTCAAGAAGGGAATTACTACACTTGATTAGCATACTTTACCTTGCTATGTGGCAGATGCTCTTTTTCATTCAAGTTGGCAAAAAGCTATGTTTGAAGAAATGAATGCCCTTGAAACTAATCGTACGTGGGACCTGGTGAGTCTTCTTCTTAGGAAGACAGCTATTGGTTGTAAGTGGGCATATACTGTCAAACTTCATTCTGATGGCACTCTTAAGTGATTGAAATCCCGTCTAGTGGCTAAGGGCTATACTCAGACATATGGACTTGACTACTTTGATACCTTCTCACCCGTTGCCAAGATGGCCTCAATTCGGTTGTTTTTGTCTTTGGCTGCATCACATCAGTGGCATTTGTATCAACTCGATGTGAAAAATATCTTTCTTTATAGTGATTTGGAGGAAGAGGTTTATATGGAGCAACTGTATGGTTTTGTTGCTCAATGGGATCCCCTAACCAGGTATGTCGTTTGAGGCGCTCATTGTATGGTCTAAAACAGTCTCACAGAGCCTGGTTTGGCTGTTTTAGCTAAGTCGTACAAGAGTTTTTAGCTCAGTCGTACAAGAGTTTGGCCTTCAGCAGTCTGCAAAGGATCACACGGTATTCTTTCGACATACCTCCGCGGGTTACATATTACTCGTCGTATATGTAGATGACATTGTTATTACTGGTAGTGACAGTAGAGGGATTGTTGCACTTAAAGTTTTCCTAGGCACCAAGTTTCAGATGAAAGACCTTGGTGAATTGCAGTATTTCCTTGGCATTGAAGTAACCAGGAATACAGAATGGGTGCTCATTTCTCAGAGGAAGTATGTTCTTGACATTCTAGTGTGAGCAGGATATATGAATGCTAAATGAGTGAACTCCCCTATGGATTCTACTATTAAGCTCGAACTGAAAGGAGCAGTTATTTTCAACCCTGAGCAATATCGACGGACAGTGGGACAGCTTAATTATCTTACAATGACTCGTCTAGACATTGCTTATCCAGTGAGTGTAGTGAGTCAATTTTTGTTTGAACCTCATGTTCCCCATTAGCAAGCGGTGTTACATATTCTTTGGTACTTGCACAAAAATTCGGGCAAGGGCATCCAGTTTTCTAATCATCGCCATATGAGAATAGAAGGCTACTCAGATGCTGATTGAGCTAGATGCACATTTGACAAGAAATCCACATCTGGTTACTGTCTTTGTTGGTAGGGACTTGATTTCCTGGAAAAGTAAAAAGCAAATTGCTGTATCCAAGAAGTGCAGAGGCAAAGTACCGAGCTATGGCATTAACCACTGTAGAGATTATGTGATTTCAACAGTTTTTTGAAAGAATTTCACTTTCCTCTTAGTGGTTCTGCCAAACTCTGGGTTAATAATACTTCTACTATTCATATCGCCACAAATTTAGTCTTTCATGAGATAACGAAACATAGAAGTTGACTGCCATTTTGTTCGCGATGAATAGCAAAAAAGAGTTGTTTTCTTTGGATCTATTCCTACAAGTGAACAGGTGACAGATATTTTTACCAAAGCATTACCGGATCCATGTGTCTCGTATTAATGTAATAAGCTAGGTATAGTTGATATATATGCTCTACCTTGAGGGAGGATCTTAGTAGTAGCTTATTTATTATTTTTATTATTATTATTATTATTATTATTATTAGTGGTGGAAGCATATTATAATTATTATCATGTATGTGTGGGTGCATAGATGTAATGGTATTATCTTGTTTTCATTATAAATAAAAGTGTTTGCCTACCGATTTGGTATGACTTTCTATTATTCTCTTTTTCATGACATTTACATCTATAAACACACGAAACATACATACACACAAATGCTTACAATTCCCAGGTCATAAAGTGCAATCCTCCTATGAACTGACCAGCTCAAGTAAATTGGATGGATTTGATTATACATGCAAACTAAAAAAGAAAAACAAGAATGTGCTAAATTAGATTGCAAAAGAAAGGATAGATATAAAATAAAAAGAATGAAGTGTTGTCAATGAAAATTTACAGTATGCAACTACGACAATGAAAAAGACTCCTGCAACAAGCATTATACATGGGAGTATTTTATAACCGTATTCTGAAAGCTTCTAGCTTCTTCTCCAAACAATCTATCTATTTGTATATCCATTCATTTGCACGGCCTCCAGACTCATCCATGTCGATGAAAATGCTGACCGCCTGCACAAATATTAACAAAAAGTAATATTGCATAAGAATAATGATTCAATAAGCCTAACAGAAACCTTAGAGGTCTGCAAATCCACAATTTTGTCATTCAGCACTATTTTCTTTTCCTATGCTCTATTAATTACTGGCCACCGTATATATTTTACTAATACTATATGAATTCTTCCAATTATGCTGCTTCATCCACTTTCCTCTGTTTGGTTCAAGGTGTAAGATTTCTTGTCACACCAGAGTTGCAAATTCGATTAAAGCTAGTGTGGTTATTTGCATTCAAACTTTTTACGTGTTTTATTTATAATGAGTTATAATCTACAATTAGGGAGTTTGTTTTTGTTCAAGAATTTCAATAAATAATGGGTAAAGTCAGAAAACAAAACTGTTTTAAATGACAGATATTATGATCAAGTATAATCAAATATCTTACGGGAAGGGGCCACCCATTATTATGCGGACTGAGACTACATGTATAAATGTTAATGCAATCTCAATGCATAACGTGGGTCGGTGGGTGTCTAAAGAAAAAAAAAAGTGTGCGCATTTAAGATCACCCTCCATCAAATGTAAAAGAAAAACAAGCACAAGATTAAATAGCACGAACTCAAACTATATAAATCACAAGACAAGTAAATAAATAAATTATCTAAATTAGCCCACTGTTATACCACC